>SNQJ01S0083877.1:8169-20392 GCA_010110895.2 Picea sitchensis
CAGGGAAACCAGTACAAAGATAAACATTTGAATGCCAACCCATTCTCTAGAAGATTCCCTTCTAGAACCATCGATACTTCATCTTTTTCCAAGCTTTAGAGCAAGTTCGCACCCTAGCTATGTAGCACAGTGCGAGAAGTTTGCATCCTAGCTGAAGGCAGCCTGCGAGAATGGGTCATTCTCGCACCCTAGGATATTAGCAACCTGTGAACTCTCTTCAAGAATATGTTTTCTGGGAAGAGTTGAATGCCACTTTTCTCAGGAGAAAGTTCTTATGAGGAGCCTGAGTACACCATCATCAATACACCATCAATATTGACCAAAATCATGGGTAACACATGTGTCAAGAGATCTCGTACTTTAGGAGGAAGCAAGAAGAAGATGAGTGAGTAAAGGACTTTTGAATCCGAAAGCTCCGAAGAGCCAGAGTAGATCCAGACCATTGATCAAATTGGACATGTTGGCCCCTAGTAATGGATTACAGAAGAAATTGAAGAATAAGGAAGAGGAAAGGCGAAGTATGAACTATGCGGAAGGCACATTGACTGAGAATGGGTCGAAGTGGAAAAAGGAGAAGACAAGAAGGAGTGAAGTAAGGGGAAATGATCCATTGAAGGAGAATATTGAGGAAGAAAGATTAGCAAGGAAGATGGATTGAGGACAACTCAATAAGTGGAAAAAGGTGTCAACAAGTACTTTGGATCACTTCACGGAAAACACGGAAAGATAGGTTGGAGAAGCCTTGAAAATGCGTGTCAAAGTGGACCTAGGGTTTTAGATACCTAGGGTTTTGGAATTTAGGGTTTTGACACCTAGGCTTCGACCTAAGGTTATATGAGAATCATTGTAATGTATAAATAAGGACCTAGAAGAGAGAAGAGGGGTTCGTCGTTGGCTAGAGTTGTTTTGTGATATCGAGTGATTATTATTGTGCGAGAGAGAAGAGATGTGTGAGAGAGCACACTGGTATTGTAATATCTTCATCTAGGTGCAAATATCAAACCTACAGCTGGGTGCACAAGGAGGGTAGATAGATAAAGAGAGATATATATGCAAGCTAAGAGTGCAGATAGAACTATATGGTTTCATATTAATATATCAAGAAATGTAGTTCTATGGACGTAGCCCTAGGGAGACGGTGAACCACGTAAATATTGTTGTCTATGTGGATGGATGTTGTGTTCTTTGATTTATGTTATACTATTATTGTGCTATTGAGTTAGATCTGAGATATAAATGTGTGAAGTATGTTTAATCTTGGTAAAGAATAACTATATCTTTGTGTGTTGTTGTTTTGGATCCACTTTACATTTCCTCTGGTTGTAGACACTTGTGACTTGCAACCCCCTATTGCTACTTCAGGTGAGACTGCATATACTTCGCAGGTGTTGTCGTAAGGGCCAGTAGTTAGGGTTTGTTGGTGCATTGTTAGAGTTGAACCCTGGGTCTTCCCCTGTGCCAACAAATGGTTCTGTTTCCATGACAAGGATATTATTGAGGGAATGTCAAGGTGGTTTCCATCGAAGATAGAGACTTAGAAGTGGATAGAAGAACAATAAAGAGACTTCATTGAAGCTTAGAACAAGAACCCTGATCTTAGTACAGAAGACTGGTTGGGAAGGTATATTTTNTACTGATATACATGAGATTTTCTTTGGAGGAATTCATAAGGAGCTATATGAGTGGTTAGCCAAATTAGTGGATACCTAGTTTGAGATTAGATCTAGACCACCTGTCATTTGGACGTCGGTGCTAATCAAGAAGGTCAAGAGATTTTATAACGCCGTGTCAAGAGTAGTAGATCATTGGTTTGATAACAATATAGGAGGGTACATCACTAAGTTTGCTATTGACAGAGTAGGGAGGAAGACACAGTTGCAGATAGAATCTCTGAGGAGTTCTGTGAAGCTCTGCCAAGTGGGAATTGAGCAGGTGCATAGGTGCACAAGAGGACAGAACTGTTGGAAGTTCTAGAAGAAGACACTCTACCAGGAGGGAATTTGAGTTAGTGTGCAGACAAGCACATAAAAGAAAATAACTCTTGGGTTCTGTGAGTTGGGGAAGAATCCACTGAAGGACCTTCACAGGGTTGTTGAACACCCGGAAATACTCAGCAATAGGTTGCTTGAGCAAACGGAGAGCCAGGAGGGCATCTGAATTCTCCATCTATGGGAGAAAGAAGAAGGATTTATTTCCTTAGAGAACTGAGTGTTTGACAATATTAGGAGGGATAGCATCGTTGAAGAGCGTAGGCGAGGACTCGAATTTGTGGAGGTCGCAGAGAAAGGGAATAAAGGTTGAGGCCTTTGGCTTTTGAAATCCTTCCAAGGCCGGAAGAGAACGCGCAAAACCTCGGGAGGAGCAATATCAACCGTCGGATCAGCCGATAGATCTTGGATCGTCGAATTTCCCACGTCCAGGAGGAAGCAGGAGGAGTGCACAAGAATGGATGGTCGGAATTCTCTAAGGAGAATTCACAGATTTCCGTGAGCTATCAGATCTCACGAAGGAGTAGGGGAGATACTGTAAGTATTCCCGAAAGGATTCAAAGCTCAGGAGGGGTAGAAACGTTGATCCGAGCCACAAGGGTCATTGGATCTACGCGTGGATTCGCATATCGGGGTTTCATGGTTTGAAACTCCCTAAAATCGCCACAGATATCACAAAATTGTGATACTGGATATCCCGACAACTACGAGAACGGTGTACAGCCACAGGAGTCGGCAAGCGGACAGGTGGCACATAGCATGTCGGGATTTCGTGAGTAGAAGGGCTAATAACTTGGTGTCAAGGGTCACGAAGCACGAGGACACGAGAAGTTGCAAAGTGGCGAGAAGACCAGGAGCCGTCCATCTGAGGAGGGCAGGTGGCAGAGATCGACAGATCTCACGAACTCGGAAGTTCACAGGGTGAGAACCCAAGAATTGGGTACTCCAAGTCATGAAGACGCGAGGAGCGAGGGACAAGGATAGCCGTTGGATCTGGGTTGTAAGAGGACCATTGGATCGGGAACCCCATCACCAATTGCACATTCAGGGGTTCGGAGGTTGAGAGAGGTCACTTTCGACATCAGAAGTCGCGAAGTGCTGAGAGTGGAGGCTCGTGTGAACATGTGGTAGAGCCATAAGGTGAGGCCCACATGGTTGACGGGTGGACACGTGTTGCCTGGAGAAAGGGGTCAACACTCCGTTGAATTCTCGCATCTCGGGGATTCACGGGATAAGAGTGTGAAGGCTTGACGCTTCAACCTGTGAGGTTGCAAGTAGTGAAAATCTTCAAGGGAGGAGTCAACCTAGCGTTGACCTATCACGTCTCAGGAAATCACAACAAGAGGGCATGAGAGTTCAATTCACGAACTCACGAAGGTGTGAGTTGCGAGAGGCGCTGATACTTAAGCCCTAGCCTATGTTTATATGTGGGTAGGGCACTGACAAGGAAAGGAGCCATTCCCGTATCGCTGGTTCGAGTATCGCAAGATTGGAAAGGAAGAGTCGGAAGCTATGACTCACGAACTGGAAAGATCGCGAGATTTAGTCCAATCTCCTGATTGTAAAGAGGATATCCCGTGGAGATTTTGCTGTGGGTATGGATTTCCCGATAGGGAGACTCTATGACGATTGTTTGCAGGTAGACACAAATCAAAAAGACAGTCAATGGGACTATAGGATGAGGCTGGAAACACTCTTAGTGCAGAGTGACAGTAGCAGGTTTGCTAGGAGAGCATACAAAGACAACAACATGGTTACTGAAGGCCATAGGTATGCTGGGAGGAAGAGAAAAGTAGAAAATCTTGCAGAAATGGATAAAGAGCTCGCTGAAATAAGGGCAGATATAGAAAAGTTCGAACTGCGAATGCAGCAGAAAGAAAAACCATGGTGGGTGTATGAATGGCCCATGAGGAAGGCAAAAGCAAAATGGCCAGTCAAGGAGTTGATGGTCATAAGACAACGGAGGCTGTTAAAAGGGTGGTTGAGGTATACTGAAAACGTCAACAGATGAGAAGAAGAAATGGTTTAGGTATGTGAACCAAAAACTGGGAGAAATCTCAGTGAATTGGGATCAGCTTAGGATCTCAAGAACTGCCAGGAGGGCAGAGAAGAAATTCCAGTTTTCTAGGTGGGCAATGAGTTGAGATCACTACGGGATCTCAGAGACTGTCATGAGGACAGCCAAGAAATTTTACATTGCCAGCTGGGCAATGATATGAGGTCGTTGCGGGATCTCACAGACTGCCAGGAGGGCAGTGGAAGCATCTCAGATTGACAGGTGGACAGAGATGAGAATTCGAGACTATTTGAAGGTCTCATGGACTCGGAGGTGAGTTCAATTTAGCAAGGGTTGCTGATGAAGATGGGATCGGTTGATCTCATATTCTGCCAGGAGAGCAGCGGAAGCATCCCATATTACCAAGTGGGCAAGGATGAGCAGGTGAGTTTTGATCAGCCCAAGGAGCTGACAGAGGAGGTGGAAGTCTATGTTGCAGATGAAGCAGCAACAGCAGAAGAACAGTCGACTGAGACTGTCCGGGAAGAGGAATTGGAGAAGATATCTGAAGCTGCCCAAGCAGATGAAGAAGAAATTGTAGCACTAAAGTTGACAGCAAAAAACACAGAAGAGGATGATGATCATTCTGAGGAATGGCTCAATATTTTCATCAAGGAAGTTGAAGGGATTGCAACCTGGGATTTTGCAGCAGAAGAAGAAGAAGGGGTAGATAGCATTAGTTTGGATGATCTGTATGAACATATAGAATCCTTGGAAGAGAGGGTGAAATTGCAAAGTGTGCACATCCAACAGGTAAAGTTGGAAGTTGATGAACAAGGCATGGGAGATCACAGTGATCTGCTCATGTGCCGAAATTTTTTGCAGCTGGGGAGACTGCAAAAAGAGAGCCAACCACTGAAGCAGCTGGATGAAGTGATAGAAGAAATCAGAAGGTTGATGTTGAGGTCAACAGAAATGGCCAGCGAGGAGAGGCTAGGAAAAAAATAAGTAGCAGCAGCAGTGAAAAAGCAGAAGCAGGGATATGGAGTAGATGAACAGCTCCAAAGGATGATTTGGGATCCAGGGGGATTTCAACTGCTGAGATGGGAAGCTCATGAGTAGGAGCTCATGAATTTTTGTATATGAGGAGTATGATGCAGGAGCATTTCTCCACGTCATCCAGCCAGCCACGTTGAGCGTGCACCTTCAATGCTGAAGAGAGAGGCGCAGTCCTCATTTCAATCTGAATTCAATGTAATTAAATGTCTAAGATGGTAAGTTGTAGAGTCGTTCCTTTATGCAGGTTGTAGATAAGGTAGGATTTAAATGTTTGTATGGCTGAGATATAGATCCGAATGATGGACTATACAACACATTCAATGCAATTGAATAGGGTAGGTAGATTGGAGGGAAGAGCTCGAAGAGCCCCCTCAAGAAAAAGAGACTTAGGATCTCATTTTGTAGTTAGTTGAGTTGTAGTGTGTGAGAGAAGACTATGAGTAGAGAGAAAAAGAGAAGGATCCGAGACCTTGTTACAGGCCGTGCTCAGGAACACCTTGTAAATACAGGCATTTTCCATTTTAATACAAATAGAAGCAATTTTTGCCGCATGTACTCTGTGTTGAATGGATGACTATGAGTGTTCTATTTTATGATATGAATGTATGTTGTAGATGTATGTTAGGAATTTGCAGGAGTTCTTGATTTCCAGGGTTGAAGGTCTTTGAGGCTTCACACCAGGAGGGTGTGACAGACCACAGCAGGTTCTGATATTTGTGCACAGAGGATGCACTTATGAACTCTGCGGAGTCAGACAAAGACGTGTTGTGGCACAGGAGCTAGAATCATCAACTCAAGATGAAGGCCTCAAGGTTGTTGAATACCTTGGAGGCAAGATTGTGTGGAGGAAGACATAGTTGCAGACAGAAGCTCTGCCAAGTGGGCATTGAGCAGGTGCATAGGTGCACAGGAGGACAGAACTGCTAGAAGTTTTGGAAGAAGACACTCTACCAGGAGGGCATTTGAGTCAGTGTGTAGACAAGCACAGAGAAGAAAATAACTCTTGAGTTCTGTGAGTTGGGGAAGAATCCATTGAAGTATCTTCACAGGGTTGTTGAACACCCAAAAATACTCAGCAATAGGTTTCTTGAGAAAACGGAGAGCCATGAGGGCATACGAATTCTCCATCTGTGGGAGAAAGAAGAAGGATTTATTTCCTTAGAGAACTGAGTGTTTGACAAGCTTAGGAGGGATAGCATCATTGAAGAGCGTAGGTGAGGACTCGAATTCATGGAGTTCGTAGAGAAAGGGAATAAAGGTTGAGGCCTTTGGCTTTTGAAATCCTTCCAAGGCCAGAAGAGAACGCACAAAAGCTCAGGAGGAGCAATATCGGCGGTCGGATCAGCCGATATATCTTGGACCGTCGGATTTCCCACGTCCAGGAGGAAGCAGGAGGAGCACACAAGAATGGACAGTTGGAATTCTCTAAGGAGAAGTCACAGATTTCCGTGAGCCATCAGATCTCATGAAGGAGTAGGGGAGATACTGTAAGTATTCCTGAAAGGATTCAAAGCTCAAGTGGGGCAGAACCGTTGATCCGAGCCACAAGGGCCATTGGATCTAGGCATGGATTCGCATGTTGGGGTTTCATGGTTTGAAACTCCCTAAACTCGCCACAGAGATCGCGAAATCATGATACGCGATATCTCGACGACTGCGAGAATGGTGTGGGGCCACATAAGTCGGCAAGCGGACAGGTGGCACATCGCATGTCGGGATTTTGTGAGTAGAAGGGATGAGAACTTGGTGTCAAGTGTTGTGAAGCACGAGGACACAAGAAGCGGGGAAGTGGCGAGAAGACCAGGAGCCATCCATCTTAGGAGGACAGGTGGAAGAGATCGAGAGATCTCACGAACTCGAAAGTTCACAAGGTGAGAGCCCAAGCATTGGGTACTCCAAGTCGCAAAGACGCAAGGAGCAAGGGAGAAGGATAGCCATTGGATCTGGGTTGTAAGAGGACCATTGGATCGGGAACCCCATCGCCAATCCTGCATTCGGGGGTTCGGAGGTTGAGAGGGGTCACTTTCAACATCAGAAGTCACGAAGTGCCGAGAGCAGAGGCTCGTGTGAACATGTCGTAGAGCCATAAGGTGAGGCCCGCGTGGTTGAAGGGTAGACATGCGTTTCCTGGAGAAAGGGGTCAACACTCAGTTGAATTCTTGCATCTCGGGGATTCGCGGAATAAGAGTGTGAAGGCTTGACGCTTCAACCTGCGAGGTTGCCAGTAGCAAAAAGCTTCAAGGGAGGAGTCAACCCGACGTTGACCTATCACGTCTTGGGAAATCACAACAGGAGGGCACGAGAGTTCAATTCATGAACTCACGAAGGTGCGAGTTGCGAGAGGTGTTGATACTTAAGCCCTAGCCTATGGTTATATGTGGGGAGGGCGCTGACAAGGAAAAGAGCCATACCCATATCGCTGGTTCGGGTATCGCAAGATTGGAAAGGAAGAGTCGGAAGCTCCGACTCATGAACTCGCGAGATCGCGAGATTTAGTCCGATCTCCTGATTGTAAAGAGGAGACCCCGTGGAGATTTTGTTCTGGGTATGGATTTCCCGATAGGGAAATAGAAGAGCCTTAGTGTTCTTCAGGCCAGTAGAGAAGAGAAGATCCTGTGAGCGGACGTGCTTGCGAGAGCACCTGCATCAGGTGGTATCAAAGCTTGGAATTCACTTGTATATTTTAGGTGAAGTGAGAAGGTAGAGGAAGACAAATCGCTGGAGACTCTATGACAATTGTTTGCAAGTAGACAACAATCAAGAACACAGTCAACAAGACTATAGGATGAGGCTGGAAACACTCTTAGTGCAGAGTGACAGCAGTAGGTTTGCTAAGAGAGAAGACAAAGACAACACCATGGTTACTGAAGGCCATAGGCATGCTGGGAGGAAGAGCAAAGCATAAAAGCTTGCAGAAATGGATAAAGAGCTCGCTGAAATAAGGGCAGATATAGAAAATCTCGAACTGCGAATGCAGCAGAAAGAAAAACCACGGTGGGTGTATGAATGGCCCATGAGGAAGGGAAACGAAAAATGGCCAGTCAAAGAGTTGATGGTCAGAAGACAGCAGAGGCTATTAAAAGGGTGGTTGAGGTATACTAAAAACCTCAATGGACCAGAAAAAGAAATGGTTCAGGTATGTGAACCAGAAACTAGGAGAAATCTCAGTGAATTGGGATCAACTGAGGATCTCAAGAACTGCTAAGAGGGCAGAGAAGAAATTCCAGTTTTCCAGGTGGGCAATTAGTTGAGATCACTGCGGGATCTCAGAGACTGTCATGAGGACAGCCAAGAAATTTCACATTGCCAGCTGGGCAATGATATGAGGTCACTGTGGGATCTCACAGACTACCACGAGGGCAGCAGAAGCATCTCAGATTGCCAGGTGGGCAGAGATGAGAATTCGAGACTATCTAAAGGTCTCATGGACTCGGAGGTGAGTTCAATTCAGCAAGGGTTGCTGATGAAGATGGGATCAGTTGATCTCATAGTCTGCTAGGAGAGCAGCGAAAGCATACCATATTTCCAGGTGGGCAGGGATGAGCAAGTGAGTTTTGATCAGCCCGAGGAGCTGACAGAGCAGATGAGTTTAGATCAGTGGGTGTAGCTGATAGAAGAGGAAGATCGGAGAAATATTTTGATGATTGGAGGGATCGAAGTATTCCTACCACTTAGCCCAGAGGAGGCGGAAGTCTATGTTGCAAATGAAGTAGCAACAACAGAAGAACAGTCAACTGAGACTATCCAGGAAGAGGAATTGGAGCAGATATCTGAAGCTGCCCAAGAAGATGAAGAAGAAATTGAGAATTCAGAGGAGTGGCTCAACGTATTTAGCCAGGAAGCTGAGGAAGTTGTAGCACTGAAGCTGATAGCAAAAGAAGTAGAAGAGGATGATGATCATTCTGAAGAATGGCTCAGTATTTTCAGCCAGGAAGATGAAGGGATCACAACATGGGAGTTTGCAGCAGAAGAAGAAGAAGGGGCAGACAACATTAGTTTGGCTAATCTGTATGAACAGATAGAATCCCTGGAAGAAAGGGTGAAATTTTAGAGTGTGCACATCCAACAGGTAAAGCTGGAAGCTAATGAACAAGGCATGGGAGATCACAGTGATCTGCTCATGTGCCGAAAATTTTTGCAGCAGGGGAGACTGCAAAAACAGAGCCAACCACTGAAGCAGCTGGATGAAGTGATAGAAGACATCAGAAGGTTGATGTTGAGGTGAGCAGAAACTGCTAGCGAGGAGAGGCTGGGCAGAAAAGAAGCAGCAGCAGCAGCGCAGAAGCAGAAGCAGTAGCAGCAGGGATATGGAGGAGATGAACAGCTCCAAAGGATGATTTGGGATCCAGGAGGATTTCAACTGCTGAGATGGGAAGCTCATGAGTAGGAGCTCATGAATTTTTGTAGCTGAGGAGTATGATGCATGAGCATCTCTCCACGTTAGCGAGCCATCCACGTCGAGCGCATGCATTCAATGTTGAAGAGAGAGGTGCAGTCCTCATTTCAATCTGAATTAAATGTAATTAAATGTCTAAAATGGTGAGCTATAGAGTCGTGCCTTTGTGTAGGCTGTAGATAAGGTAGGATTTAAATGTTTGTATGGCTGAGATCTAGATTCGGATGTTGGACTAGACATCCCATTCAATGTAATTGAATAGTGTAGGTAGATTGGAGGGAAGAGCTCAAAGAGCCCCCTCAGGAAAAAGAGACTTAGGATCTCATTTTGTAGTTAGTTGAGTTTTAGTGTGTGAGAGAAGTCTGCGAGTAGAGAGTAGAAGAGAAGGAGCCGAGACCTTGTTACAGGCCGTGCTCAGGAACACCTTGTAAATACAGGCATTTTCCATTTTAATACAAACAGAATCAGTTTTTCCTACATGTACTCTGTGTTGAATGGATGACTATGAGTGTTCTATTTTATGATATTAATGTATGTTGTAGATGTATGTTAGGCATTTGCAGGAGTTCTTGATTTCCAGGGTTGAAGGTCTTTGAGGCTTCACACCAGGAGGGTGTGACAGAATACTACGGGTTCTGATAGTTGTGCCCAGAGGATGCACTTCTTAACTCTGCAGAGTCAGACAAAGACGTGCTGCAGTATAGGAGCTGTTATCATCAACTCAGGAGGAAGACCTCAAGGTTGTTGAATACCTTGGAGGCAAGGCTGTGTGGAGGAAGACACAGTTACAGACAAAATCTCTGAGGAGTTCTGTAAAGCTCTGCCAAGTGGGCATTTAGCAGGTGCATAGGTGTACAGGAGGAAAGAACTGCTAGAAGTTCTGGAAGAAGACACTCTACTAGGAGGGCATTTAGGTCGGTGTGCAGACAAGAACAGAGAAGAAAATAAATGTTGAGTTCTATGAGTTGGGGAGAATCTACTGAAGGATCTTCACAGGGTTGTTGAACACCCGAAAATACTCAGCAATAGGTTGCTTGAGAAAACAAAGAGCCAGGAGGGAATCTAAATTCTCCATCTGTGGGAGAAAGAAGAAGAATTTATTTTCTTAGAGAACTGAGTGTTTGACAAGCTCAGGAGGGATAACATCGTTGAAGAACGTAGGCGAGGACTCGGATTTGTCGATTTCCCTGAGAAAGGGAATAAAGGTTGAGGCCTTTGGCTTTTGAAATACTACCAAGGCTGGTAGAGAATGCGCAAAATCTCAGGAGGAGAAATACCGGCCGTCAGATCAGCCGATAGATCTTGGACCATCGGATTTCCCATGTCCAGGAGGAAGCAGGAGGAGTTCACAAGAACGGACGGTCAGAATTCTCTAAGGAGAATTCATAGATTTCCGTGAGCCATCAGATCTCACAAAGGAGCAGGGGAGATACTGTAAGTATTCCCAAAAGGATTCAAAGCTCAGGAGGGTTAGAACCATTGATCTGAGCCACAAGGGTCGTTGGATCTACGCATAGATTCGCATATCGGGGTTTCGTGGTTTGAAACTCCCTAAACTCGCCACAGAGATCGCGAAATCGCGATACGCGATATCCTGATGACTACGAGAACGATGTGGGGCCACAAAAGTCGGCAAGCGGACAGGTGGCACGTCGCATGTCGAAATTTCATGAGTAGAAGGGCTGAGAACTTGGTTTCAAGGGTCGTGAAGCGCGAGGACACGAGAAGCGGTGAAGTGGCGAGAAGACCAGGAGATGTCCATCTGGGGAGGATAGGTGGCAAAGATAGAGAGATCTCGCGAACTCAAAAGTTCGCAGGGTGAGAGCCCAAGCATTGGGTACTCCAAGTCGTGAAGATGCAAGGAGCGAGGGAGAAGGATAGACGTTGGATCTGGGTCATAAGAGGACCGTTGGATCAGGAAACCCATTGCCAATCGCGCATTCGGAGGTTCGGAGTTTGAGAGGGGTCACTTTCGACATCAGAAGTTGCGATGTGTCAAGAGCGGAGGCTTGCATGAACACATGGCAGAGCCATAAGGTGAGGCCCGTGTGGTTGACGGGTGGACATGCGTTGCCTGGAGAAAGGGGTCAACACTCCGTTGAATTATCGCATCTCAGGGATTCACGGGATAAGAGTGTGAAGGCTTGACGCTTCAACCTGTGAGGTTGCGAGTAGCGAAAAGCGTCAAGGGAGGAGTCAACCCGGCGTTGGCCTATCGCATCTCGGAAAATCGCAATAGGAGGGCACGAGAGTTCAATTCACAAACTCATGAAGGTACGAGTTGCGAGAGGTGCTGATACTTAAGCCCTAGCCTATGGTTATATATGGGGAGGGCGCTGACAAGGAAAGGAGCCATACCCGTATCACTGGTTCGAGTATTGCAAGATTGGAAAGGAAGAGTTGGAAGCTCCGACTCAGGAACTCGCAAGATTGCGAGATTTAGTCCGATCTCCTGATTGTAAAGAGGAGATCTCGTGGAGAGTTTGTTGTGGGTACGGATTTCCTGATAGGGAAATAGAAGAGCCTTAGTGTTCTTCGGGCCAGTAGAGAAGAGAAGATCCTGTGAGCGGATGTGCTTGCAAGCGTGCCTGCATCACATAGTCAGATTGATATGATTGCATTTTCCTGAGCAATTGATAGTTCCTCCATCTACAATCATTACTTGAAACTCTGGCGTTGGATATACAAAGAAATTGAGAGATTTGGCTGATTTATAGTGAATGAAATTATGAGTATTGTCATAATCAATTTGGACTATTACCTTTTTCTTTTTGATGTATCCTT
>SNQJ01S0083877.1:26189-55153 GCA_010110895.2 Picea sitchensis
TTTTCCAAAAACGAGATTCGCTATTTTAAAAATGATTCGCCCAAATTCTATAGGATAAAATTATTTTACCTTAAAAATCGCCAAAATTTTATAAAAACTATATAAAATTCTTAGAAATTTGAATATTTTTACAAAAATATCGCTAAACATTTATAGTTGGCATATGAAGGATAAGTAAGATTCGCTAAGGTTTCTACATTTTAGAATAAATTTTCATCCTTAAAATCATCCCTGCTTATTGCACCACCTAAGAACATAGTATTTTGTTTTGATCACTTATTTTCTTAATTGGTTGTTCTTGAGACTCTAATTCTTTGGTATATTAATTACACCATTGAATGGGTATTATCACCTATGAACCATTTCACCCCCTTAGAAAATATCTTGTAGATTCCAAATCCTTCCTCCTGGGAATTCCTAGTCATTTTTTGTCTCCCTCTCGATAGGTTAGAGTTGAACCAATAGTGCATCCTATTCCCTCATCAGACTCATCATATTCAAATTCATAAATCTCATCTTCTTTAGATTCAAAACCCTCATACCCTTTGAGTCCATCTAGTTCAGGTGCACCTAGATTTAGTCTCTATTTGACTAGTTTACCTATGTCTACTCCATTTGCAACACTAGTTACCATCATGGCTTAAACTAATCAAACTAAAATTGAACCTCAAACTCAAACTCAAACTGATTTACCTTATATGTTTGGGTTGAATCTCCTAGACTTAACCAAAATCATAAATCATCCTATTATACATTACGTTACTTGGCCATATATGCTAACCAGGATGACCTCTAATATCCCTAATTTTTAGGGCCATTCCGGAGAGGACCCCTCTAATCATATCATGTTGTTTCATCTTTTGTGCTCATCAAATAGTATCATGGATAACTCGATTAGGCTTAGGTTGTTCCAATTCACCCACATAGGTGTGGTCTCTAAATGGTATATTAATCATCATTCCAATACCCATAAAACATTTGAGTCCATTGTCAAAGTATTCTTGACCTTTTTTCAATTACTAGTTCACCATAATGTAGGAATTGAAATACTTACCAACTTTCATCGAACTACAACTACTAATATCTATGAATGGAGTAGGCAATTTGGTTTGTGTAAGGCCTAAAATTAATAACCCATTCTTGATGGGATTGTTCTTGAAGTCATTACTTTCCCATATATCCAGAGATGTGGGCATGATCATGCCCAAAACTAAGGAGGATGTCGTCCAAAAATCCTAATAGTGTGACTTGATTTATTCCCAATTAGGGTATTTTTACAACATTCTTTGTAATTCTCCTCTCTCTTGTTCTGGTGACTTGTCTACACTGGGGAATCCTATACTATTGATGGTTTCATTGAGTCTGTTTCACAAAGTAATGAATACTCTTATCCCCCTAGACCAAATGTGTACATTAATACATATGGTGGAGTTAGTTCTCCTTATGCCCCACCTCCTATAAGGTGGCTCTTAATGCCTTATAGTTATCCTAATCCTCCACTAGATACATATTGTTCCACATCTCAAGTAGGAGATATTACATCTTATCAATTCCTCCTACACACCAACACATGCATGGTCATACTTATACTAGTTCCTCTTGTATTGGGGTGGTCATGAACCCATATTATCCTTTTCTTCACCCTCTATAAGTAACCTAAATACCTCCAACTACATTACCTTAACTCCTAGTCAATGTTGGTAAAATTGTTCCACCTCCACAGGGCCATGTGTATGCTTAGAATACTGATCCTAACCCCCCAAACCAAAATATTAATAAGAATAAACAAAATAAGAATAAAGGGAATGTAAAACAAAATGACCAAAACCATAATCAAGGGAATCAAGGTAACCAGAATCATTAGTCCAATAATGTTGAAGGAAATCAAAATGTTTCAAACTAAATTCAAGATCATAATTCCCAACCAAAATAAGGGAATAACCCTCATCTTTGTGTTAAACATCCTTTCACTCTTTGTGGCATTTATGGCCATTCTACTCACCGATGTCCACTTGTACCTAAGTTTATTCAATTAAAGGAGTCAACTGATAAAGCCAAAGAAACACCAAATCAATCAATTATTGATCCAGGTGGATATTGGTGGCCACCCACCTATTCAACTGGCTCAAAGAGAAATTTTTCATTTTGGCGGTTTTTCTACACTTTTTTGGGTCTTGAACTTTCGGGGCCGTTTTGAGGCCCTAAATAGAATTTTTTGGGCACGCCAAAGTCCAAAAGAAATATAAGGGAATAGTTTGGGCCAACTGTAATGTGTACTTCTTGTCTAGAAGTTTCCAACGCACTATCGAATGTGCCAACAAAGATCATATACAAAATTTACGACCCCGGGAAGTTGGCATACCAACTAACCCCATCGGTTCCCACAAGCCTTTTGGCATTTCATCTCCTAGGGTTAGGTTTTTTATGTTTATGGTTTCCTCATTGCTTCTTTATGATAAAAAATACTTCCAACCTCATAGTAATGCACTCTATTGAATGCACATATCCACAACATCTCTTCTCAAAGATAAGCTACCACCATTTAATCAAGTTTGCTTCATCTGCATTTTTATATTTCAACACATTTCATTTACAAATAGAACTCAAGTTTCACTGTATCTTTGTGTTTTTGTTATAACCTTTTATTTAATTTCATTCCATTTATAAATTCATATTAGTGGTATTAGAGTGGTCTGTTCTTTATCTATTTCTTTGTTCATGTCCCCAATGAGGTTAAGGTAAAAGGATTTAGGACTCAAACTATTTGATCCTTTGCAAGACTGTCCTCGCCGACCCTGATGACCTCCCATGGAGGATGAAAAGAGAGACGATGGAGAAGGAGATCCTATTAAACTACTGCTAGAGTAATCCCTCATGCGACAAAAGAATGAGATGATGGATAATTTTTCCCAGATCCTTCGACAACTACCAACGACCAACGCATCTTCATTGAGATGCCCCTTTCAAGACACCAACCCCTTCAAGGTACAAGTTATTTTTGATATTCCTATAATTTAAGTTCATATAGATGCATATGTTTTAGATAAATGGTTGACTATTCTAGAATGGTATTTTTCTGTCCATAATTTTTGTGATAGAGAAAAGATCACCTTTGCACTCCTTAAGGTTCTCCCCCATGTCAAGTATTGGTGGGATATTTACTGTGAGAAAAAGGCCATGAAGGAATATGAATTTTTTGTAGTTGTACCCACTTTGGCTTATTTCAGGGCCGATATTAAGTAACAATATTACCCTATTGGAATCTATGATGACCAGTATACAAAATGGACCACGTTGTGATAGGAAAGGGACCAAACAGTGCCAGAGTTCACAAATTTCATCCATACCATGTGCACCAAGATAGGTATCAAAGACCTTGAACGAAAACTAATGCTCAAGTACCATGATAGTATGCATCGATACATCCAAAAATAAATGGAGTTTCTGTAGATCTCATCACTAGGTGCGGCTTATCGATATGTCGTCAAAATCGAGCATAAATTTAAACAAAATAAGCAAGAGTTTGGATCTATGAATTCCTCACAGCAGAAGTAGGGAAAAGGCAGCCCCAACCTGTAGAACAAAGGATAGATCAAGGATGGAACACCATAGTAAAACCATTCCAAGCCTCCAATAAAGAAGGGTAATGGAAAGATGAAGAAAGACACTGGAAAGGGGTGTGAATTCCATAAAATTCCCTGACATAACACCAATGAATTTTACTCGAAGAAGTCGTTGGTGGCCAAACTTAAATCCTCGGAGTCAGATGTGGGTTCCAACTTAGAATTAGAACCAGAGAAAGGGAAGTGGATCATTGATAAGGAACCCAATGCCACTATCGCTACCACCAAGGTCCAGCCAAGTGAACTCGAAGAACTGGAGGAAGGTGAGCACATTTTCCACTCATAGATATGGGTAAATGGTACTTAATTTCACTTCATTTTTTATAATTTAAGTCAAAATAACCTCATCTTAGTAGAGATCACCAAGTGGGTGGACCTGCCGACAACACCACATTCTCAACTGATCTAGATTATTTTCGGCACGAAATGAGAGCAGAGATATAATAAAGAAATGTACAGAGATATCTCGGATATCCAATAATATAAAATAAATGCATTAGAGATGCAACCATAAACACTTAGATATAGTAATACACAATTTTCTATTAATGAGCGAAAATGTACAAAGACTGTAAAAATACAGAGTGAAAGACTCGCTAGACTGGTGGCAACTTATCTCTGAGAAGAGATGTGTCCGCTACTCACATTCACAAGAATATGAATTTACAATGAGGCTCCAAAGGCCTGTTTATCATAAAGACAAATGGCATGTTTATCATAAAGATTAATCTAGGTGGATATCGGTGGCTACTCACCTATTCCACTAGCTCAAACAACAATTTTTCATTTTGGTAGTTTTTCTACACTTTTTCGGTTCATGAACTTCCACGATCATTTTGAGGCCCTAAACAGTTTTTTATGGGCATGGTAGTTCCTATAAAATAGTTCAATGCATTGTCTAGGCCAACCAGAATGTGTACTTCTCGACTATACCTTTCCAATAGGCTATTGAACGCGTCAAACAAAGATCGTTTGCAAACGTTACGACCCTGGGAAGTTGGCATACCAACTAACCCCATCAAGGCCCACAAACCTTTTAGTGATTCATCTCCTAGGGTTGGTTTTTTTATGTTTAGGGTTTCCTCATTACTTCTTTATGATAAAAAATCCTTTCGGCCTCATCATATATGATTTTAGGGGCTAAATTTTGCAAATGGGCTAATTTTCCATGGTTTTTCCGAAAACAAGATTCACCAATTTCCATTTTTTCTAAAACCAATTCACCCAAATTCCAAAGAATAAAATTATTTTACCTTACAAATCACCAAAAAATTATAGAAACTATATAAAATCCTCAGAAATTTGAATATTTTTACAAAACTATCACCAAACATTTTACATTTTTCATATTAAGGACTAGGAAGATTACCCTAGGTTTTTACATTTTAATATAAATGTCCATTCTTAAAATCATCCCTAGGCCTCATTCTAATGTGCTCTGGCAATTGCACCTAGTCATAACATCTCTTCTTAGAGATAAGATACCACCATTCAATCGTGTTTGTTCCATTCTGCATTTTTACAGTTCAACACATTTCATTTACTAATAAAAGTCAAGTTTCATTGTATCTCTGTGTTTTTGTTATAACTCTATATTTCATTTCATTCCATTTATAAATCTGGATCAGTTACTCAAGCCAACCTCCCAAATATTATACATGAACTTTATGTATATTAACCTTTCAACCCAAACCCACTAATATGGCATTCTCTATTAACACCTCCTAAAGTATTTCCTATTGAATCTAGTGAGCCTACAGTTGTTATTAATGGAAATTTGTAGAATCCCTAACCTAATTTCAATCTTCTTCCTCGGGTGCCAAAGGTTCCTTTACATCTCGCTTCCCTTAACCCACATGCACAAGTTTCCCATAATTACAACACAGTTGAGGATATAGCTCAATATTCCTTGGCTATGTCATCTTTAGAAGTTCTCCAAACTTTTCCTACACAATGGAAATCTTTACTATCTACATTGGGTGTGGTTGATCCTTTGGATGATAGGATGATACAAAAGTTTCATATAATGGACTAGAATTTCTTCAAGGTGTCAAGAAAAGAGTACAAAATGGTGTTTATGGTGGGTTATCCATGCCATTATAAGAATACTTGGACGTAGAATGAGGGGTTGAATGCATACATGATTTTAGGGGCTAAATTTTGCAAATGGGCTAATTTTCCATGGTTTTCCCCAAAATATGATTCACCAATTTCCATTTATTCTAAAAATAATTCGCCCAATTTCGATAGAATAAAATTATTTTACCTTAAAATCACCAAAATTTTATAGAAAATATATAAAATGCTTAGAAATTTGAATATTTTTACAAAACAATCACCAAACATTTTACATTTTGCATATTAAGAACTAGTAAAATTAGCCCAACTTTCTACATTTTAATATAAATTTCCATCCTTAAAATTATACCTGGTTGAATGAATATTTATTGAAATAATATTTCATCTCGAAGTTAGAGATGTGAAGAATTTTTGTTCATACTTTTGTATGCTTTCATTAGGAGAATCAAGTTACAATGGAAAAAAAGTGTATCATAGAATACATGGTCTAAAGAATCCGCTTCGAGAGGAAAAAGTAAGGCATAGGGATGGCAAGAAATTAAAATAATAATTTCCCACGTGGGGAAATCGAAGCTTCTTTAAACTCTGAGAGCTAAATCTCGACCAAAAGCATTAGACACTAAATCAGCTCCTTAATGATTGGTGATTTGTAGTTTGATTGAAGGAGTGGCTTCTAAGGGCGATCTTGAGATAATTTGGAAGGGAAAATAGACATGGATCAAGGAGGCTATTTCACAAGTTTCGTTTAGTGGGTAGGCTATACCATTTGGATTAGAGGAAATAAATCATATCTAGTAATTGAGAAGTAAAGGGAAAGAAAACAACAAGAACTATAGTAATTGGCTTCTTATTTTTTCGATGAAGTTGCACAATGAAGGAATGTATTAAATTTTATGTAAATTTTTCATAATTTTTCTTTAATTGTGTTGGCTTGACTCTGATTGGTATATTCATCATCCTTCTTCTGTAAGCCAATGATATTTCTCATATGGTGGGGAGTCCCTATGATATTAACAAGCAACTAGAAATCATTACCCTATGATATTAACAAGCAACTAGAAATAATTAAGGATTTTTGTTGTAATGTAGGTTTGACTGTTAACACTGGAAAAATGAAGGTTATCAGAATTAAATATAAAAAGATGTAAAGTTTGTTATGGATTTGAAAAAAAAATTAAATCAGCGGACCTTTGACTATTGGATTGTTTCCAAAGGAACTGGCTCTAATACCAATTATTGAGCACACACTTATACTGAGAGGGGGGTGAATCAATATAAGACAATTTTTTACTTTTTCAAACATTCATCAACCATAAGAAAACAATCACATATGAGATCTATTATCTGCAGAACATGGAACACAAGATTTACGTGGAAACCTTTTCGGGAGAAAACCACAAAACTTCTCTTTATAATTATTTGTTTGCAACAACCTAATAGAGACACCAATCCCCACTGAGACAAATCTTGGTAGGCACCAACCTACTCTTTCATATCTTCATAGTGTTATAAAAATAGGATCTGGAGCAATAAAATAAAAGAAAATTGGAAATAAAACATAGAGGATACACAATACAATAGAGACACAGATATACGTGGTTCACCTAGTGTGAGATACATCCACAAGAGAAATTGTCATGTCCTTCCTTTTTATTATCCAAAAAAATAAAGGGATACAACCTACAGCTCAACTATTGTAACTTCCTCTTCTCTCTCACACAGTATCCTCTCTCAGAATACAATATTCACACACACACATACACAACCGCAATACAATTCCCTCATAAAAGAGGGTTTCCTTCTAGGGAAAAAAACCCTAACATAACTTCTACCGTCAGATATACAACCTTATAATGAACGATCCAAATTGACTACGAAACTACAATATTTGAATTACAAAAAAACAAAAATTTTGGCCCCTTCATGGTGAGGGGTGGGGGAGGGGGATGAATTGTGTATCCTCGGTTTCTTTGACCTGCATATAATTAGGAAGATAATAAGGCTCCATAACCAACAATCTCCCACTTGGAGACTGATCACACCAACTCCACTACTGATGTACCTATCGAGCTATGATTGACCTTGGACCTAGAAAATTTATCATCTTCACCTTCATGCTTGAATACCAACTAAAATTGAGCAGGAACTCAGTTTCTCCATAATTACTCCCTTTGTTAACATGTCTACAGGATTTTGGCTAGTATGTATCTTTTCCAACTTCAAATTTCCATCTTCCAAGACGGATCGTATGAAATGGTACCTGAGTTGTATATTCTTAGTCTTCAAATGGAAGGTTGAGTTCTTTGCAAGATGAATGGCACTCTCCCTGTCACAATACAACCTGCTATTCTCCTTCTGATTTCCCAATTCCTCCATAAACCTCTGTAACCAAATCATCTCTTTACTAGCCTTTGTAGTAGCAACATACTCTACTTCCGTTGTTGAAAGTGCAACAACCTTTTGCAGTTTTGAAATCCAACTTACTGTTGTTCCACCTATAGTAAAAACATACCCTATGGTGGTCCTCCTGATATCTTTATCACCTTCCATTTATGAATAAAAATATCCCAGTAGAAAAGTGTCTAAACCTCCAAAACATAATGCATGAGTAGCAGTGCCTCTCAAATACCTTAGAATCCACTTTACTGCCTCCCAATGTTCTTTACCTAGATTGTTCATATACTTGCTCACAACTCCCACTGCATGTACAATATATGGTCTTGTGCAAACCATCACATACATCAAAGTTGCCAATTGTTGATGAATACGAGACCCTGGACATGTATTTTATGTCCTGATGTGTCTGGGGACACATCTCCTTAGTTAATTTGAGATGGCTAGCCAAAGGTGTACTAATTGGTTTTTCATTCTTCATTCTAAACCGCTCCAACACCTTCTCTATGTACTCACCTTGAGACAATGTCAATTTGTGATTTTTCTTGTCTCTTGTTATTCTCATACCAAGGATTTTCTTTGCAACACCCAAATCCTTCCTCGCAAATGAATTATCTAATTTCTTTTTTATCACATTTATATCCTACATGTTAGACCGTGCAATAATCATGTCATCTACATACAATATGAAGATAATATAACTTCCATTTTCTATCCTTTTAAAATAAACATAGTGGTCATAATGACATCTACTATAACCTTGTTCTATCATAAACCTATCAAACTTCAAATACCATTTCCTTGTAGCTTGTTTTATTGCATACAATATCTTCTTCAACCTGCATAGAAAATTATCCTTTCCTTTGACCTTATACCCCTATGGCTGCTGCATATAAATCTCTTCCTCCCAATATCCATGGAGAAAAGTTGTTTTACATCTAATTGTTCAAGATGCAAATATTCTACTTCCACAAGACTTAAAATAGTCCTAATTGAAGTCATTTTAATAACATGAGAAAATATTTCATCAAAATCTATACCTTTCTTTTGTGCAAACCCCTTTACAACAAGTCTAGCCTTGTACCGCTTTCTGTCTCCATATTCTTCCTTCAACTTGTAAACCTATTTATTCTGCAATTCTCTTTTTCCCGTAAGAAACTGAACCAAGTCCCAAGTTTGTTTATTTACCAAGGAATCCATTTTCTCTTTCATTCCTTTCTCCCACTTCTTTTCAGTGTCTACCTTCATTACTTCTTCATAACTTTCTAGTTCACTAGAATCAGTCAACAATAAATAACACAATGAAGGAGAGTATCATTCAAGGGGTCTACTTAACCTAGTATATCTTCTAACAACACTTGCATAATTTTGAGGTACCTTTTGCTCATGTTGTTGTGCATTTTGATTTTCTGGTACCTTTGGAATTTGGTTTTTAGTATTCTCATCAAGCATTGTGTATTCTAGTTTTTCTTTTTCCTGTTTCTTTCCCTACAATTGATCTTTGTACATGACCTTCTCATTGAATATGGCATCTCTAATCCTAATGATTTTGTTATTTTCATAATCCCATAAGCGATAACCAAAATGATTAATGATGTATCCAATAAAGGTACACTTCTTGGATTTTGCCTCAAGCTTTGTTCTATTTTCTTTATCAATATGGAAAAATTCTTCACAACTGAAAGTCTTCAAAAATGAATAGCTTACCCTTTTACCTGTCCATGCCTCCTTTGGAATGCCACCATCCAAAGAAATTGAAGGTCCTCTATTTATCAAGTAAACAACATTATTTACAACATATGCCTAAAATTGTAAGGGCAACCCTACATGCAATCTCATACTCCTTGCACACTCCATTATTGTCTTGTTCATCCTTTCTAACACACTATTTTCTTGTGGTGTTCTTGGAAATATTTTCTCTCTATGAATCCCATGGTATGAAAACTAATCATCTAACTCCTTGCTAAAATATTCACCTACAATGTCTGATCTGAGACACTTCAACCTTTTTCCTGTCTCATTCTCAACCAGAGTTTTACATTGCTTAAAAGTGTCAAAAACATCATATTTTTGTCGAATGCAATAAACCCAAGTTTTTCTAGTTGCATCATCAATAAAAGTAACATAATAATGAGAACGACCAAGAGATGATACATGAGTTGGTCCCCATACATTTGTATGCACAAGCTCTAACCTTTCACTCTTCTTTTCTTTTCTGACTCTGGGAAATCTGACTCTCTTATGTTTTCCATAAACACAATGCTCATAGGAATCCAAATCAATCTATTTAAGATCTGGAAACAAATTTATTTTTTGAAGTATCTGCATCCCCTTCTCACTCATGTGTCTAAGCCTATGATTCCACGGTGTTGTATCCACTCCTATAGAAGTTTAAGAGGTAGAAGAATTAGTATTGCCAGTACATAAATACAATGTACCTACCTTCTCTCCTTTTTCTATCACCAGTGATCCTTTGGTGACCTTCCACGCCTTATCTATAAATATAGATATACAACCTTCACTTTCCAACTACCCTGTTGAGATTAGGTTTTTCCTTAGATATGGAACATGTCTTACCTCTTTCAACAACCATTGGTTTCCATTCTTTTTCTTTATTTTTACCCTACTCATTCCAACAATTTTTCATGGTGCATCATCACCCAACTGAAACTATCCAAAATCACCTTGAACATAATCTAGAAAATGTTTCCTATGGGGTGTGACATGAAATGAAGCCCCTGAATCTACTACCCAAGACTCAAAAATATTGTCTACAGAAAGAATCAAAGCATCTTGTAACATGTCACATGTTACATTTGCTTCTTGATTTTTCTCCTGATGTCCATCTCTTAGTTTCTTTGGAGTTCTGTAGTCTTTCTTCAGATATCCTTTCTTCCCACAATTCTAGCACTCTATCTTTCCCTTTCTGGATTTGGATCTGCCCTTCCTAGAATTCCCATGGTTCTCTAAGCCCTTTCTTCTATAATTTTGTCTTCCCCTGTTCTCCATAGTCAACGCATTACCTTATGTCTCACTTGTGTTTTTTTGTCACATTTCCTCTATAAGGATAACATCATCAAATTTTAGATTGTTTGAACCAGAGATAGAGTTACTTACAGCCATGACCAAGCCATTCCAGCTTTCTAGCAATGAGCAAAGGATTAGAAGAGCCCTGACCTCATCATCAAAGTCCACTTTTACATAACTTAGATGATTAGTAACTGTATTAAATTCATTTAAATGATCTGCAACAAACCCACCTTCTGACATCTTCATATTAAATAACCGCTTCATTAAAAATACCTTATTGGATGCCGAGGGTTTTTCATACAGTTTATCCAATGCGTAAATCAGTTCCTTCATTGTCTTTTCTTTTTAAATATTGAAAGCTATTGATGCTATCAAGTTCAGTCGTATCGTTCCTAGTTCCTTTCTATCAAGAACCTCCCATTCTTCATCCTTCATGGTTGTCGGCTTCTTTTTTATTACTCCCAATGGTAGGAATAGATACATCTAATATAAATAATATTCCATCTACATTTTCCATAACCGGTAGTTTTGGCCATCAAATTTCTCGACCCTAAACTTTCCATCTTTCACCATTTCTCACACTTCAACTAGGAACCCTCTTTTCCTGCAAGTTACCTTTCTCTCTAATACCAGTTGTTAGAAAAACATAATCGTGGAGCAATAAAATAAAAAAAATGCAGAAATAAAACATAGAAGATACACAATACAATAGAGACATAGATATATGTGGTTCACCCAATGTGGGTTACATCCACTAGAGAAATTGCCAGGTCCTTCCTTTCTATTCTCCAACAAAATGAAGGGATACAACCTACAACTCAACCTTTGTAACTTCCTCTTCTCTCTCTCATGGTCTCCTCTCTCATAATACAATATTCACACACACATACACAACCACAATACAATTCCCTCATAAAAGAGGGTTTCCTTCTAGGGAAAAAAAACCTAACATAACTTCTACCATCAGATCTTTGACCTTATAATGAACAATCTAGATTGACTATGAAATTACAATATTTGAATTACAAAAAAACAAAAATTTCGGCCCCCTCATGGCTTGGGGGGGCATGAATTTTGCATCTTGTAGTTTCTTTGACCTGCATATAATCAGGAAGATAATCAATCTCCACAACCAACACATAGACACCAATCTACTGGAGAAACCAATCCCCGCCGCTAAGGACCAACTCAGCAAGAGACACCAATCTCTTTGTTTGAGAAACACCAACCTACTCTTATACATATTCGTAGACACCAATCCCCACCACAAATAAGAAACTTAGCAAGAGACAGTAATCTCTTCAGTAAATTTGCACCAACCTTCATCGAGTCTACTTGTTACTTCTACCTTCACTAGGTTTTCTTGTTGCTTATTCCTTCACCAGGTCTACTCACTACTTCTACCTTCACCAAGTCTTCTCACTACTTCTACCTTTACCATGTCTGACCAAAATTTTAATTTTCAATTGGTAACTTTCTCAAAGATTGTTGTTTTGGGCCTCTTCCCAAGAATGAACTTGTACAACATGCCACATATCCAATTTTTCAAATCTAATTATGAAATTGTTACCTGAGGTACTTTTGTATGTGTCCTTTGTTCTATGAAATTTTGGTCATATGAAGAGTTCTAGAAAATAAGTTATAGTGAGAATGACAAGTTGAGTTGTTTGAAACTTATCTTAGGACTATTCTGAAACCCTAAATTCCAGAGAGCATATCTCATAAGTTAAAGTGAACCAACATATGAAATTTGTACCACATGTACAACACGATATCTCCTCTATCTTTGCAAAATTGCAAGGTCTAAAACATCCTAGAAAATACATTATAGTGAAAGTGCCAAGTTGACATGTTTGAAACTAATTTTAGGAGCATTCAGGAACCCTAATGTTCATAGGGGATATCTCTGCAAATATAGAAAAATGGAATCTAAAATTTGCACCACATGTATGTCAAGATATATCCCATGTCTTTATAAAGTTTCAAGTTCTGAAACATTCCATAAAATAAGTTATAGTGAAAGTGGCAATATGACCTGTTTGAAACTTATTTCAGGATCATTTAGGAACCCTAACGTCCATAGGGCATATCTCTGAAAGTATAGTGAAATAGAATCGGAAATTTGTAACACATGTACAGTGAGGCCTCTCCATTGTCTCTGAAAAGTGTCAAGGTCTGAAACATCCCTTAAAAGAAGTTATTGCAAAATTTCCAAGCTGACATGTTTGAAACTTATTTCAAGAGAATTCAGGAACCCTAACTTCCATAGGGCATATCTCTGAAAGTTTAGAAAACCAAAATCTGAAATTTGTACCACATGTACATGAAGATTTGTCCTCTGTCTCTTCCAAATTTCAAGTTATAAAAAAAACCATAAAAAGAAATTATCACGAAAATGCCAAGATGACTTGAAACTGACTTCACAATTAAATCTTTGCTAATCTATTTTTTACACATAGGCTATCTCTCAATGCTTTCTCTTTTTATAATTTTTAATAACCCTTCATGAAGGGATATGTCCTCTAATTAAACAATTAATTCACAATTCCATGGGAAAATACCCCAAATACTATGGGAAAATACCCCAAACCATGGGAAAATACCTCAAACACATGGGTTTGAAACCACAATTTTACTTTTTAGTTTTTCACATGCACCTCCTTTTTAATATACTTGTAGACCTATATATATAAATCAATATTGTAAATGTTATGTGTATTTTAATTCCATAATATTACATCATTGGCATCACTAATCCTTTCACAACAATGAAAATAATTACAACATTCATGTGTTAACTTTCCCTTCGATGCTCTATATGTTTCTTGTGTGTCTCCTAACTATTTAAAAGGTGTAATATTTGATAAAAGGATCATAGTGATATCATTTTGAAGTTCTTGTGTGATTTAATCGTTATACATTGTTAAAGAATAACCTTTAAATATTTATGTACTTTTTGGGTGTATCAAGGAATACCCTTTGTTGATTACTATTCATGCACTGGATTGTATGCTTGCGAAGTGTTTGGAGAAAGGTATCAATGGAGGAAATAAAATGTATGCCTGCAAAGTGTTTGTGGAAAGGTGTCAATGGATGAAACCAAATGCATACCTACAAAGTGTTTGTGGGAAGGTGTCAACGGCTATAATAAAATAAATGCATGCAAAGTGTTTGTAGAAATGTGTCTATGATTGTTATAAATTATATGCCTACAAAGTGTTTGTAGAAATGTGTGAATGGTTGAAATAAAATGAATTCTTTCATATACTTGTTATGGAGATCTTTTGCACATGTAAAATAGAGTGTTGAGTGTTTTAGGTTGAGTGCATGAGTTGATTTAATATAAAGACAATTTGTCCATCCTTGTTGGGTATTTTCCTTGGGTGAATCTCTTTAGATGGAAAATGTCTTGCAAGAAAACAATTGCATCCCTATTGAGCATAAACATTGAGCCAAGATGTTTATGGAACAAATTGACTTTGGTATTTTGCATATAATAGGGTAAAATCATGAATATGGGTAACACTTTTGTGAGAATCAGGTCTCCAAAATTCCTAGTGGCATTTTTTCGGCCGAACAAATGTTCCTAGGAATTATTTCGGCCGAAACATTTTTTGGCCAAAAATTTGCACGTCAAATTAAACAATACCTTGATGTCACCCTTGAAATTCATGTACAATATTTTTCGCATGAGATTTTTTACTACGGTAATCATTTTTCGGCCGAAATACTTCTCGGACGAAAGGTTTATTTTTAAAGGATTCCATTAAAATCTAGGTTTCGGTCGAAAACCTGAAAATGAGACTGTTTGCAGGAAACTACAAATTCTCTCCAACTTACTTGATCTTTGGAGGTAGCGGACTCCTACAAATACTCATAATTTAGTTTTGGAATTGATACCAAAATTTTTTAAATTGAATCTACTTTCATTAGATACAATTTGTTTTCATTTTCATTGTTTTTATCTAATTTTATTTAATTTTATAAAAAAGTCACTGCATAATATTTTTAGGCGAGATTATGATTCAGTGAAATGAAAAATACATATCTCTAAAAATAAACTGTGGAAAATTATGGAAAATTTATACTCATAATCCTTAAATTGTTCTCTTTAAAAAGGTAGTTTTAGATTTTACTTATAAGTAAAAATTAAGATAGATACATGGTGGGGGAAAACATGTGTTTAAAATCTGTAATGGTCAACTTCAAAAAATTCTAGAAATTAGAATATAAATCCATTATATTCAAAACTATAGTCATCACAAAAAAAAGTCTCTGGATATTGTTGCAGTATATTTCATTTGTAAAACACAAAAGTTTAATAATGGATACATTGTTGGGGTGAACAATAACTTATTATATTAACCTTCATTTTTAAGGAACATACAGTCAAACAATTTCCAAATTGACATATCAAATTTCAATAAAAAGAAATTAAAAATAGTCAGTAGAAAGCTAACAAAATTCCTCATAAGTTTTGTTTTTACAGTAAAGGAAAATTCTAAATAAAAAAAATACTTTTTGTTACCGGAAGTTGAAGAACCTGTTAAAATAAAATAAAAAATTATCATAAAACAAGCAAAAGTGTTACCCATCTTCATGATTTTACCCAATAGCCTTTGTGAACAGTCTTATTTTGAAATATTTCATAAATAAAACAGAGCTACAATCATAGTTTTTAGCTCTTGTGGGAATGATATCTGAGATTGGATTGTTTTGATTAATGGATAGAATGTGTTGTGTCACCAAATCTCTATGAATGGATATCATTATTGGAGTACTATCTTTGACTATTAAGAAATTCTAGTTTTGATAATTGGGAGAGCATTTCTAAATTCTTATAGTTCACAATGAAGGTTTCAATATGAGAATGTATTTGTGATGTTTGTGTGGTTGCGGGTAGCATTTATGGAGTGAATAAGAATTATGTTAGCTAGGAATTCATTTGACTATAATGGTCTAGTACTTGAATATTTGGTTGATCCATGATTAGTTAATCTAAGGGAGGATTGGTTATGAATCCATAAGGTTGATTCATGTGAATCTACCATTGAATGTCACTACATAGTTTTAAAGAGCTTGGAAGTCACCTTCATAAACATGACATATGATTTAACAAATGTTGGTAATAAAACCAAGATAGCATTTTTTATATATGTATGTATGTATGTATTTATAGAAACACACACACACTCACACACACACACACACACACATGTAGAATATCATTTGATGATTTAACTAATGAATACATGGAAAAGTGGTATCAGAGCTAATCATTGAATTGGCGAAGGAAAAAATTTAGTACTCCATATCCTTAATTAGGCATAGAGAGGAATGGGTATGTTACATTATGGGAGAAGCTCTCCCAAGCCATGACATACAAAAATAGTACTAATTTTGGAAAGTCGCTACCACTTGTCCTTTGCATGTTCTTTGTGCCTATAATCATCCTCAGAATTTTCATATGCCCCAATACCATCTATATTATAATTAGTTATATATCATTACCGATATACTCTTCCTAAAATTATTTCTATAGTATGTTAGGTATTGCATTGTACAATGGAGGAAAAAAAATTGTGTTTTCCTATCAAGTAAGGATTAATAAGAGTTCATCATAGAAACATTATTCATGTCCTTAACTTTCAAAATATTTTTGTTTACATATGAATTTTATAATTAATTTAATATATTTTTATAATATATTATTTGAAACTTGGTAAGTGAAGCAATCATCCTTGTAGTGCGTTTTTCACATATAGGACATGCATCTAGTGGGAAAGAGTGTCATACCTTAATTGAATGACCAAGACTTCACACATTATCATTTCCATTTAAATATGTTTAGTCCAATGTCTAATTCCAGTCACCTCTAATGGAAAAAAACAACATTTTCATACTTATATGCTAACCCATTTTTATGTTTTATTATACACCAAACAAAACTTGAGATAGAAATCATCACAGATCGTAGAGAGAGGTGAGGGGAACCTCAAGCCCTGAGTGTAGACAAAAAAAAAAAAGAGCAGTCCAACCTAAATCCTATGATTAAATAAGCTTATAGCAGAGACCTCTATGGAATAGAGCACATGAACAAGAGGCAGTTCTGAGTTTGAATGTAGGCAAACAATGTTCTTCAAATATTTAGTAAGTTTTTTAATATTAATTTAACAATTCAGTTTATATAACCAACTATTTCAATATATCCAAAATCCATCAATCAATAAGGGGGGAGGGATGGAAAGAATGGTTTTTTCGCGTTATTTTAATCCATTAATCCAAGATAAAGGCTAATTGTTGCAACTTCTCTATATTTGTTTGGGTTTTTTTATAATCTTTATTGTGCATTTCTAAGATAAGTTTGGATTGGATTTATTTGGTAGTTGGGTTGCAGGATGAATTGTAATGAAACCCTTGATTGTGATCTTAGAAGTTCAGTGGGTTAGACAATGAGGGGTTGTTGGTCTATGGACAATGCCTAGTATGAAGGTCTCATTAAGTCTTTCTCTTTTATTGGATAACAAGTTTTAGGTCTTATTATCTCGATGATGGAGGAATTGTTGGGAATATGAAAACACATTATGAATAGTGCATTAATATGCAGTTACGACAACTACCATGCCTTCCACATGTGCCAAAGGATATTATGTCAATGCAATATTAAATATTTTTATTAGTTCATGTCAATGTCATGGTTAATGTTCTTGTGCTTGTTAGCACAGTGATATTTTTTTCATGCTTACCCTCTCTACATAATTTCCATTTACTTGTTCCATGACACCCATATCAATCATCCAACATGTTTCTACACCTCAACCATCCAACAAGTTGCTAGAAAGGATGATCATTGATGGGATTGGATCTTGGTCACTTTTATGTCTCTTAGTGTTTATATTCTTATTCTTTTGTATGAGAATGAAAAATATGGTGGTGGAATTATAGGAGTCATCCTACATCTCTTCTTCCACCACTCGGATATTGTATTCCCTCCCAAAAATCATGCTATATAAAATAAGTGCACCACCCCACCAATTTTGATGAGAAAGTGAGCAAGAAGAATCTCTATATGCAGAGGATTTGAAATTTGGAGAGAAAATTGTAAAATATATTTCTGATATAGACACTCCCAATTTGAAAAGTTCAAAAAGCCATTAACCCAACATTGGCAAAATTTAATATTGAAGATCAAAGTTCAAGCAAGGATGACTCTAATGAATATTGGGGTAAAAATGTGAAGAATTTAGACAGTACCAATGATAATGAGAGAGAATAAAATGAAATTTTAGAAGAATAAAAATTACTGGAATGAAAATTCCAGAGAAGACCAATAACTACCCAAAAGGGAGCATCTAAAAAAATTGTTTATTAAAAAAATTGATGGCAACTCTCCTAGCAATTATTTAAAATTAGAGAACCCTGGCAACAAAATGCAATGGGATTTGAAAATCATTGCTCTCATGACTTGTAAGCCTCTTGGATCAATGTAGGAGAATACAAATGGAATGAAACCTTTGAGGTAGGATAATCTCAACAGTATGTATGAAAATTTGAAGACAGTGCAACGTAATGGCACCTTCTTTCCATTGTCCATTGTATTCGGTGTTTATTTTATTTATATAAATTATTTCAAAAAGGAGCAAGTGTTTCCATTTTCCCGATATTAAGTCTATTGAAAACTCACAAAAAATAGTAAGGTTTTTATGATGTAGTAGGCCAATGAAATTTGTAGATCTTCTGAAGGCCTTGAAGATAATCAAGATTAAGCCTTACAACTCAATTCTGTGCACTACAACCACCAAAATTTCTACTGAAATAGCATGGTCAAAGATGTTGAAGAAAACAAAATTGAATGTTCTTGATTGTCCATGCTTAGATGTGAACCATATAATCTTATATAAGGGAGTGTAAATTTGGTTGCTTCTCACTAATTAAATCATGTTCATCACTACTGTCATTGTAGTGAAATAGAACACAAAGAGATGTCATGGAGATGTTACAAAGATATTGGCATCAACTAAAATAGCATATCCTTGAATCATTGAGAGCGTCTTCAGTGCTTCAGTAGAAACAATGAATTGTACTGAATATTTGTTCCCTCCCTCACCTCCTTCAAGTAAAGAATGGCTCGTGACCATAATTTGGGAAAAGAATGGTTCATGGCCATGGAAATCAGGGTAGAGCGTATTTATGGAATCACTGAATTGAATGACTGAATAAAATAAATTCATTGAGATAGACTAAGTGACCTATTTAGGTATTCCCTTCATTCATTGTGAGTACGCCCTTCATTTATTTCAATTCACTATCCACTATTTATAATAATATTGTGAGTGCATTGTAAATCGTGGAGGAAATAGGAAAATCGGATTAGATTAGATATGGTAGGAAAATCGCATCAAACCAAATTAGAAAGGTTGGTGGATAGAGGTACAGAGAATCCAATATGCATGACAATTGCCAGTTGCAATGGCTAGAGAAGGGGGATATATGGCCTTTGACAAAGGATATAAAATTTAAGAGGTTCCACCACTTAAAAAAATGCAAGCGACTATCATAAGTATAGGTGGAAATTAGTTGCCAAAGTCAAAGAACATGTGGCAAGTGGTTATACAATTCTAACATAATTGGGAGTACAAATTTATTCTATGAAGGTTTAGAATGTTCCCTCTCCCTTTAAATATGCCTCCAACGTAAATATTGGAGTGATTATGTTTGTTATAAACGTAAATATTGGAGTGATTATGTTTGTTATAAATATTAATTACATATATTATTTTCTAATGAAAATTTTTAGGAATCTCTCCCTAGTTCCTCTCTTATTGGAATATCCCAATAACGGTCCAATCAATCCCCATCTACAATAACAATTTATAAACTTCAAAGACTACACTATATTTTAACCAATATAATCTATAGCATCATGTTGGAAACATGCTTTAGATAGATGGTTAAACCAATTAAACTAAGCCTTCAAGCAAAAAATGTAAACGCATTTACAATATTATTCAAAATAATTCACTAATAAAAATAATCATTAAAAATTCTAAGTGCATTTATAATGTTGTAGTATAAACACACTAGGAATTGGCCCTTTTCTAGCCACTCAACACAATGGGAAGGGAAAATAGTAGTTTTGCTTGAAATATGACAAGAATAGTTTTGGATTGACGGAAATGCAGATACTGGATTTTAACATTGCACAATACGATTGTAGTAAGGATATTTGAGGGTGCTAAATCCATTTCTGCATTAAAAACCAATTTCATCCATCCAAAATTGCAACTTTGGAAAAGATTTCTTGGCCAAATTCCAGTAATGACAAACAAAAAATGGTTGAAAATGTAGAATGTTTATCCTTCTTCCATTTATAATCACTCAAAACAATCAAAATAATATCTGATATTTTCATTTGCAATAATGCTCAAAACAATGCACTGACAATAATACACTATATTCGTTATGACCTTAACTCAAAAAAAAAAATGCATTGGAAATAATACATTGTTTTTATTACAAGAACATTTTAGATACCACTCATTCCAAAGAAAAAGAAAACCATTTTCTATTTGTGTGTATCAAAATATTTTTAGGTTATGCTATTTCTATGCATTTTTGCGTTGAGTGGGATATTCTATTATGTCCAAAGTATTCATTTTAGTTGGGAACACTTTTCATTTAAATCGGAAAGGTTTTCATTTTCCTAAGATACAACCTTTTTTTCCATATCCGAAGGTATAAAGTTTGATTATGTCCTTTTATTTTTCTATTTATAGTTCCATTTTTCTACTATTTTTTATCTATGTATGCTCTTTTTCATGTTTTTTTGTGCAATCTCAGTAAATAAAAAACAAAGTGGAAAGTGTTTTCTTTTTTACATATGTTTTTTTCTCTATACTTTATGTGAGCTCAACAAATCAGAAATAGAAAAAAAACTTGTATTTTCCAAGCAAGCTAACCAAGATCTAACCTCATTATTATAAAGTTTTGATTTGTTTTTTGAAACTTCACTTGTTTTTGTGTGCAGATGTGTTGAAGTTTTTTGTAGGAAAAAGAAAGGGTTTTGGGGGTAAGCATGCACTTTGATGCAAAGAGTTAAAAATAATAATAATAATATAAAAAAAGAAGTAAAAGAGCTCCCCTCCTCCTTCATAGCATTTGATATGCATTTTTCATCAAGTGACTTGGTTGAAAGTTACTTTATTTAATAAGAGGTATTGCGTTCAAGTCCTTTTTTTCATTAAGTTACTTTTCAAAAAGGTTCATGCAACTTTGAATTTTCACATAATTTTATTTTAAATTGCATTTCACTTAAATTATAAAAGCGAATCACTATAAAATAACTTTAGTATGGATTTTTAAGTTACCTTTTGCATACAACTTTAATTTATAAAGTAACTTCATTCTAAAAATTGTTCTCATTTATTTTATAAAAGTGAGTCACTTCATAAATAATTTATTAGTAAAAGTGAGACTATAGGGAAAGCTAGAGAAGAAGGGAAATGTGGGCCAACCTTTACCTGCCATATGGCACATTGATTACCTTTCATGTCTTTCTTTAAAAGAGCATAACTTTGATATCCAATGTTCATTTTCAGTGTCATTTTTTTCTAAATTGCCTAATTTTTCAAGAGCTTTCCATCAAAATAGTTGGTATCTTCTTTTGAAGCCATCTTACTTGCATATTTGAATATGGCTAGTCCAAGTGATTTTTTTCTTAATAGTACCAACTACTTCTCATGGAAATCCCATATGGAGGACGTATGGTGAGGTAAAATATTGTACAAGATTACCTTGGGAAAAGAAAAATCCTCCATGGATACTGCAAAGAAAGACAAATGGGATAATAAAATGATGAAGCACGTGGACTAATCAGAACGTATATCTATACTATTTTATGGTTTCACCTTCAAGGAATTGATGACCCAGATGAATCTTGGAAAACTCTAGACTTTATATTTAGTAAACATAATGAGATTTCAGCCCACTTATTTATCAATTAATTTATTTAAATCCCAATTATTTATCTTGCATTGAAGATTATCTATCTAAGTTTAAAACACTTATAATTTTACTAAAATACTATAAAATAGACATGAAAGACGATCGATGTATATATGTTATTCTTGATAATATTGATGGTGCGTGCTCTATTTTTTATCTACCTTTCACTCCTTCGGAGAGTCTCTAGGGGATTCTTACACACCACCCTCTCTTGAATTCTTTTGTGATTCTTTAATTAGAGAGCAAGATAAGATCTTGTATCTTGGATTGATCAACATTATAGGTACATCTAACAAATCCTGAGTGTCAAAATAGAAGGATAAATCCAAGAAACCAAAGAAGAAACATCCTCACAACAACAAGAAAACAAGGGTCCCAAACCCTCTCAACCATGTTTTAGTCCCAATGGTGACAAAGGAAAAAAATAAAAAAGTAAGAAGACTGAAAAAAAAAAATGCAAATTTTTTGGGTGAGATGGTCATCTAGAGTTTAAATGTTTCAAAAACATGGAGGCCTTAGAAGGAACAATGAAGAAACACAACATCAATCTTGATTTTCCATCTTCTTCTTATGGACAAGAACTTTCCACTTCTATTTTTTCCTTCAATGGAACATATACTTCTTCTTATGAGTAGTTTATTGATTCTATAGTATTTTATCATATGGCTACAGATAAAGCCATTTTTCTTCTCTTGATGAATGTAACACCAAACAAATATCTATTGGTGATTATAGATATCTTAGTGTTGTAGTTTATAGAAAAGTTCAACTAGATGATGGCCATTTTAATGATGTATTTTCTCTTCCAAGTATCTCTTACAACCTTCTATCATTATATCAAATCACGCATTCAAGTGAAGGTAAAATAATTGAGTTTTCACCTCACCAAGTTTTAATCAAGGATTTAAAATGTCCTAAGCATGTTCTAGCAACTAGAATTGTTGACGATATTACTAGGTTGTACAAAATTTGACAACTTTGGGTCATCAACTTTTCCATCAGTTTGTATTTCTCATAGTGATGACTTGAGAAAACTATGGCATGAGATGTTCGATCATCTAAACTATCACTCATTGTAGCAGCTATGTAATCAAAATATGGTGACTAGTATTCCTCTCGAATCTTACAAAGATGGTTTTTGTGTCAATTGTGTTCTCAACAAATATCATCAAGATAATTTTCACAAGCATGACTCTTGACACGCTTTGACCCCCTTGCAACTTGTTGATAGTGAATTTTGTGGTCCACTTCCTTCTCCTTCTTTCTCTAGGTGCAATTACTTCTTAACTTTCATTGATGACTTGTCTAGATGCACTAGGGTTAATTTCTTCAAACTTAAGAGTGAAATATTTGACATGTTTTTGGCCTAAAAGGCCCTTGTATAAAAATCTAGATAGAATCTATAGAGGTTAAGAAGAGATAATGGAGACGAATATGTTAACAACAAATTTACAACTTACTACACTACATAAGGCATTCAGGTGTAACATAGTGTTCCATATACACTGCAACAAAATGGTATTTTTGAGAAAAAGAATCAAACCTTAAAAGGAAATGGAAATTGTATGATCAAATCAAAGGGATCAAATATTCAATTTCAGGAAGAATTCTGCCAATTACATAGTAAATTGCACTCTCACAAAGGATTTAAAAAATATAATACTAGAAGAAGCATGGGATAAAATTAAACCATATGTAAGCCCCATCTATGTGTTTGGTAGTAAAGTATGGGCTAACATTCCTAATGAAAATATCTTAGCCTATGAGTATAAGTCATTGTTTGTGCCATATTAAACCTATGATCCACCTCAACATATTTTCCATCTTACCTTCCCAAATTTTATATTAGTGATCCTATTATGGTTCCTCCTTCATATGATCACAATGAGGATCAAAATCCACCTCTTCCTACCCAACTACATCCTCTCCTGGATCAAGTTTCAATGACTCATTATCCAAAAACATTTTCAAAATATTATGGCCATCGATATTGGGACACAACAATGAATGAAGAATATGTTCCTTAATGGAAAATGATGCTTAATATATTTTACCTCTTATGAAAGGAAGAGAACTTGTCAAGTTTAAATGGGTGCATAGAACTAAGTATGAATCAGATGGAAGTGTTGAAAGACATAAGGCCTAGATAAATTCCAAAGGATTATCTCAAGTTGGAGGAAATGATTTTAATGAAATATTTCTGACATATTCAAACTGAATTACATATGCCTTGTTCTATCCATTTCCACCTGACATAAATGGGAGGTCCATCAGATGGATGATAAATCCACCTTCTTGCATGGGGATCTACAAGAATAAATTAACATGAAACAACCGCCATCTATGTTTAGAATGACTCTAGCCTTGTTTTACACCTTAAGAAATATCTCTATGGTATTAAACAAGATCTTTGATCTTCATATGCTAAAATGGATATCTTTCTTCTTGACATCAACTTTTGTAGATGACGTTTTGACCCCAAATTTTATGCTAAGAAAGTAGGAAACCATATCATAATACATGTTCTTTATGTTGATGACCTTATTCTCACTAGTAGTGACCCAAAACTTTTAAACCATGTAAAATCCATCCTTCATAAGAAATTTGAAATGACAAACTTAGGTTATTTGCAATGTTTTCTTGGCCTCCAAGTATTGCAAACCAAGGAATAATTTTCCCTTCCCCATTCTAAGTATGCATGCAACCTTCTTCATCACCTTCACATGGAAGATTTAAACCATACCATTCTCCCTTTCAATCTAAAGTCAAACTTGTTTGTACCACACCCAAAGTAGATTTCACTTTGTACCATAAGTTAGTTGGTAGCCTCTTATATTTGACTCATACCCATCCTAATATTTCCTTTTCTATTTGTCTTGTTTCCCAATATACAAAAAAAACCCATGAGATCCATTATAAAGAAGAAAAAAGGATACTTCAGTATATCTGGGGCATAGTTCAGTTTGGGATATATTCAATTTCAAGGGGGAATCCTTTGTTAGTTGGTTTCACTGATTCTGATTGAGATGGTGACATTAATGATCTAAATTCTACAGCATGTTATATTTTCGTTCTTGGTTCCAAACCTATCACTTAGGCTTGTAAGAAACAATAATATATTGTTCTTTCTTAAGTAGAAGTAGAGTACCGAATAATGGTTAATGTAATTCAAGAATCCTTCTGGCTTCGACAAATCCTTTTAGAGTTTGGATACCAATAGAAGCATCCAACCACACTATGCTGTGACAATTAGAGTGTCATAAAAATTCAATATCAATGCAAAAAACACATTGAGCTACATATGCACTTCATCATAAAGCTCATTCATGATCACATTCTTGAAGTTCTCTTTTTTCCTACATATGATCAAGTTGCAAACATTGTCACAAAGTTTCTTACAGAACTGAAGTTTTCAAAACTTTGATCTATGCTAGGAGTTCAAGAAGTTGTCATTAAGGGAGGATACGCTCTAATGCCTCCTTCCTTATCCTATTGTGTCACTTTGGTAAATCCTTCATACCGTCCCAAGTTGTTCTTAAGTGGGGTTGTTAGGATATCTAGACACTTACCAATTAGTTAAGATCAACTTGGTCTAATGTGTCTTTACATAAAGTTTGTTTCTTTAGTATGCATTTATGGTTACAGTCATGATATGCTCTAGAAATAAAGTGATATGAGGGCCCGCATGCCCCTTGATAATAATAGTTGTATTAATCTATAGATTAGCACTTGATTGGTCCATGATCTCTATTTAAAGAGTATGGAGGGTCATTTAATGAATATCGATTGTGAGAAACTCTTATTTAAAATATTTTTCTTTTGCATTAATATATTTCCCCAAGTTCCTGCATTTGTTGGGGCCGTGAACTATTTCCCTCTTTGAGGGTTTTAACCACATAATACACTAGTGTATCGATCTTTGTACTAATTGTGTGAGTGTTTTCTTTAGGTGTTTTTCATATGTGGAAGTATCCTATTTTATTGAACAAGGTAAAACCTGGTCAATTTATCAAATAGTAGTCATCCAAACTTGAAAACTTGAGCATAACCATAATAAAAAAATGAGAGACTATGTGTGTGTCCCTAGAAAAAGTAACCTGGATAGTTTGAGAATTTTCTAAGCCTTGACTTATATCATCTAGATGTTAATATATATGGTTTGGGCCCTAGACTCCATAAACTAAGCTAATATAGTAGAAAGTAGAAAGCATAGAAACTTGGATCTCAGAGAGAGATATGAACTAGAATAGCATTATGCCATCATCCTCTTCGACAAGGAAGATGGGGTACTTTCTTTTGGCCCCTACCTTGGTCTCTAGTTTCCATTTGCAATATTTTTATTTTCCTTGGCACCTGGTTCCTTGTTGTCTTATATCCCCTTTTTAGAACCTTGAATTTCCTCTTGGTCAGGGGGGGGTAGTACTTATCATTGAGTTGGTGAAAAGGCATCTATAATGGTGTTTAGAATAGGATTGTATTTCTATAAGGAAGTGTCCATGTGACATGCAATCAATTCCTTTCTATTCCAACATAAAACTACTATGAGAGAGTAGTAGGTAGTTTGGCTCTATGAGAACCCAATGTCCAACACAATGCCTTGTAATTCCTTGTCAAGTATTTTTCTATTGGCAGTTACCCTTTTGGCCTTACCTTGTCCTCTATATTATTCATATTTTGGATGATATGACATTTGCATACCAACAAATCCCTTTGAAATATTGAAGGCTTATGAATTCAAACCATTATAGTGGATCCTCTTGCTTTCTTAGTTGGCCTTCAAATCCTCATGAACTCGATGCTTGGGGAATCTTCTTCTTCCCCTGGGGTTTAGGAAAAGTTTATTCCTCTACCTCCCTCTCCTAACTCTTCAAGTCTCCTCATAAATTAGGATATTAATTCAATAGTCCATACCTACAACAAATAAGCCCACAACCATGAGTGATATCCTTATTTCTCCATAGTACCTTCCTTTCTTATCCAGGAGGATCTCAGTGGCCACCCACATGTTCCAACTGGCTCAAAACATTTTTGTGGCAACTTACCATTTTTAACAGTTTTTCGGGTCCCAAACTCTCAGGGCCATTTTGAGGGCCTAAACGACATTTTTTCAAAATAGGGAACCTCAATGATAGTTGAAGGCTTTGATTGAGCCCCCTAAATGAATATCCTCGTCAATACATTTCCAACGATCTATTGTGTTCCCTAGATGGAGATCATATGCAAACGTTACGACCTCAGGAAGTTGATGTACTAACTTACCCCAATGGGGCCCACATGACTTTTGGCACCTCATCTTCTACGGTTAGGTTTTTGGATGTATAGGGTTTTGGAATTCATGTTTATTGTACAAAGGAATTCATAGCCTCATTGTACTGATATTCTTGTGGATGAGCATAGCCATCACATCTCTTCTCATAGATAAGATGCCACCATTCTAGCCAGCTTGTTTTGAGTCTGCATTTCACAGTTTTCAGCATATTTCTTATTTAATAGAAGTCAAGTTTTAATGTATATTTGTTATTGTTCACTGTGCCTCTATGTTTATTCATTTCATTCCGCTCATAAATTTGGATCCCCCTCATGATTTTCTCATGTGGGTTCATATTGAGACTAATCCTCCAAGGTGTGATAATATTCATCCCTCCCAATATCCCACACCCATGCATGAATAATTGAAATTCCCTCACCACCTACCACAATGAATTTGCTAGCATCACTCCTCCTTTCCACCCTATCTTGGGGTGTAATATCTTTTGATTAATCTTGAATGTGTCTTTGCAAAGATTTGTATCTTGTATATTCTTCTAGTCAGTATCCAATTCTTTATTTATCCAAATAATTACTTCATTTGCAAGCTTGCCTACTAGCTTATTGGCTTTTCATGTTACATGAGATGGTTGAATAATTAATACAAAAGAGATGTGAATTTTTATTTCTTCCATACATGTTTTGAAGCAACTATTAGAATGACTTTGTCTAATGGGGAACCATTAGTGTCTCTAGTGATGGCTTTGATGAGGATTTGAGAGTCTCCTTCCATCACTAGGTTACTAAATCCACAAGTCATTGCTAAATTGCAAATCATTTTCTAGTACTTGTAGCTCAACTGAGTTGTTTGTATCAATGCCCTAATAACCCATACAAATTTTAAGGATGGTGCATGTGTTGTCCCTAAAGTCTCGTAATATTCCATCTTTCAATAAATTTTCTAAGTAAATTTCTCTTGAGAGATTATATAAGATGTGTTTGTTCATATCAAGTGAAAAAAAAGTTGTGAATCTCATATCTCCAAACATAAATTTAACATATGTCATAAGCAATGATATTAACTTGTGGTTTGACAATAAAACCCTACTCTACCTCTAAATATTCTTTCTTTAACCATGTCAAATTAGTAATGTTACCCATCATTTTGGGGTGACTCTTGAGGGGTATGATTGAAGACAAGTGCAGTGAACCAATTCAATGAATGAGCAATTTCCTAAGAAAGGTTTGTTCTAAGGAAAAGGGGGAAGCTTGTGTTGTCATGTTTAATGACCTTGCACCAAAGCATTGTGGTTTGGCCACTATATAGAGAACATTATGGTAGATTTGGGGTCTTAGTAAATATGTGTAATATACCAGATATAAAATGTATGCAGAACAGAAATAAAATGCTAGTAATGGCAAAATAACAACAATATAACCAGAGCATTCACCACAATAACACTGAAATGATATAAGAATAACAACAGAAATAGCACTTTGAATCTGAGAGCAATGTTCACGGGCCTCTTCGAGGGGGCAGCCTCCAGTTGAGCAGAGCTCTATTACAATAATATCCAAGCTAGGGTT
>SNQJ01S0083877.1:56512-84409 GCA_010110895.2 Picea sitchensis
ATATACCACTTCAAAAGGAGTCATGTGTGTAGTTGTATGGTATGAAGTGTTGTACCACCATTCAACTAGGGGTAACCATTGAGCCCACTGATTTTTCTTTTCCGAGGAAAAACACCTCAAATATGTTTCCAAACACTTGTTGACAACTTATGTTTGTCCATCAGTCTAGGGATGATAAGTTGTGCTGAGATGCAATTATGTGCCTTGTATCTTGAACAGTTCTTGCCAAAATTTCTTGTGAAAGTTGGGTCGCGATAAAAAACAATAGAGTGTGGCATGCCATGAAGCTTGAAGACCTGATCCATGAAGATTTGAGCCACCGTGGGTGTTGTAAACGGGTGTTGAAGGGCGCAGAAATGAGCATACTTGGAAAGGTGATCAACAACCACCATGATGATGGATTTATTTCCCGATTTGGGTAATCCGTTAATAAAATCCATAGAGATATCCTTCCAAATAGTAGATGGAATTGGGAGCGGTTGTAGTGTGCCCGACGATTTGACTGTTTCTCCCTTGTTGCGTTGAAACATGTCACATTCAGCTACAAAATTACGAATGTCTTGTTTCATACCATCCCAGAAAAAGGAACGCTTGACCCTGTCATCGGTTTTGGTGAACCCGAAGTGCCCTATTGTGGGTGTAGCATGAAGCTTAGAAAGTATCGTGGATTTAATCTTTGATTGTTTACTTAAATACAAACAGCCTTTGTATCGAAGTTCCTCATGGAGCCAAGAGTACCCTGGGGAAGCTGGAGCATTAGACTGCAATTGTTGGATCAACTGTGAACTTTTGGGATCTTGTAGCCATTCCTGGCGAATGGCTTGGAGCCAATCTGGTACAATGAATGAAAGAGAAAAAAGGGATCCTTCATCTTCATATTTTCAGGAAAGTGCATCCGCAACCACATTGTCTCTTCCTTTCTTATAAATGATCTCATAATCATATCCAAAGAGTTTAGTCACCCATTTTTGTTGTTCTAGGGAGGAAATGTGTTGTTCCAGAAAATACTTGAGGCTTTGATGGTCTGTCTTAATTTGGAACCGTTGCCCCAATAGATAAGGATGCCACAGATCCATAGCATGCAGAATAGCCAACATTTCCTTTTCATAGATGGATTTGCCCATATTTCTTTTAGATAGTTGCTTGCTGGTAAAGGCCAAAGGTCGACCCTCTTGCATAACGATAGCACCAATTCCTTTCCCTGAGGCATCATGTTACAACACAAAGGTCTTTGTGAAATCAGGAAGGGTGAGGACTGGAGTGGTGCACATGGCCATCTTCAAGGTTTGAAAAGCTTGAGCAGCGGCTGGAGTCCAAGTGAAAGAGTTCTTTTTTAGGAGAGCAGTGAGAGGTGATGCAATCTTCCCATAATTCTTAACAAACTTGTGATAATACCCTGTTATGCCTAGAAATCCACGTAAGCTCTTAAGAGTCTTTGGGTGAGGCTAGTCTTGCATAGCTTCAATCTTTTTAGGATCCACCCTAACGCCATCTTTGCCAACCAGATGACCCAAGTATTCTACTTCTGAGGCTCCAAAAGCACATTTAGTCTGTTTCAGGAAAAGTTGGTGCTGAGAGAATAGATGGAGAACTTGATCCACATGAGAAAGATGGTATGTCCAGGTTTTGCTATAGATGAGGATATCGTCAAAGAAAACTAAGACAAAATGGCAGAGAAAAGGACAAAGACATGATTCATGAGGCTTTGGAAGGTGGAGGGGGCATTACACAAGCCAAAGGGCATGACCAAAAACTCATAGTGTCCCTCATGAACTCTAAAGGCAGTCTTGGGAATATCCGCCTCTTTCATACGTATCTGGTGGTAGCCAGAACGAAGATCCAGTTTAGTGAAGAATTGGGCACCACTCAATTCATCCAGGAGGTCATCAATGACAGGAATGGGGAATTTGTCTTTGATGGTAAGTTTGTTGAGGGCACAGAAGTCAGGAAACATTCGCCAAGAACCTTCTTTCTTTAGGACCATGACCACAGGAGACGAATAGGGGCTCGTACTAGGGCGGATAACACCTGCATTAAGGAGTTCCTGGACCATTTTCTCAATTTCATTTTTTTGGGAAAAGGGGTGACGATACGGACGAATATTGGGAGGAAGGCTTCCTGGTACAAGGAGAATGGAATGATCATGAACACCACGGGAAGGAGGGAGGCCTTGGGGAGTGGAAAATACCAATTGATGTTTAGAAAGGATGGCTTGGAGGTCTTGCGGTATGGAGGGTGTCTCTATTACTTGTATGGCATGGAATTCAGCGATAACACCAGAATGACCCTTTTTTAGCAGCTTTTCCATGCGATGGGAACTAATGATCTCAGGTGAACCAGCAGTGATGCCTTGGAACTTATATTGGTGGACTTCCTAGTCAAATTGCATGGTTAAGTATTTAAAATCCATGAGAATGGGACCCAAAGTCCTTAGCCAGTCTGCACCCAACACAATGTCACAACCTCCCATGTCGATAGCAAACATATGGGATTTTAGGTCGTAGTCACCAATTTGGAGATGCACATTTTCACAACACCCTCCACATTTCATGGAACCACCATTGGCAATCATGATTTGGAAATTATTGACGGCATGGATGTAGCAATGATTTTCTTGGGCAATGTAGCGATGAATAAAATTATGGGTGTTGCCACTATCAACCAGAATGATGACCTTTCGATGCTTGATGGAAACGATTAGCTTGAGGGTATGGGGAGCGGAGAAGCCAGTGAGAGCATTGAGGGAAATGACTAGTTCTACTTCGGGAGGGTCTGAGGGAGGGATTATGTCAGTGGATTCAGGTGATTCAGACATAGAGGGAGTTTATTCATCTTCTTCTAAAATCTTCTCGGAGATGGCCATAAAAAGATTTTGTTCTTTACACATGTGTCTCGAGAAATATTTTTCATCGCAGTTATAACAAAGGCCTTTGAGTTTGCGTTCATCCATTTCAGCCCGAGTTAATTTTCAGATCTTTAGTGGAGTAGAGGGAGTAGTGGGATTTGCTGGTTTAGGGAAAGGAATGAAGGAGGGTTTGCAGTTTTGAGAAAATACAACCTGTTGTGCTTCTTTATCTCTTTTGGTAGCCTCTACCCAACTCTTAGGCCAAGCCATGAGGACATGGGCCCGAATTTCATCCTTGAGGCCGTTGATAAAACACTCTCGGAAAAAGGCATCAGACATGCCCTCTGTTCTAAAAGCCAGGCGCTCAAAGGCATCTATAAAGTCTTCCACTATTCCTAATTGTTTCAAGTTTTTCAAACGGCCCAAATGGTTGGTGTCAGTGTCAAAGTGTTCATAAAGCTCTGCCACAAATTTTGTCCAAGCAATATACCCTTGACGAGAATTTTTTCTCCATTGCCACCATTGTCAACATTGCCAACATTCTTGATCTAGATGGAGAACACCATACCGAAGTTTGGCCAAGTCATCTGTAATGTTGTATAAAGAGAAGTAATGTTCCATTTGGGTTACCCAACCAGTGGGGTCTAAGCCATCAAATTTGGTCACATCCACCCGTGGAAGGCGTAGGTCATGTTGAAAGTGATGGTTTTGCAAGGTATGGGAATGAGAGGAATGGTCACCTTTAGTATGTGGGGGTGAGGAAGAGGAAGGGTTATCTGTAGGGATATGCGGTTTGGTGCAGAGTGTCGAAAGGACTAATTCAAGTTGGGTGGTGAGGTCTTGTTTGATTTTTCCCATTGAGGACTGCATGGTTGTATTGATGGCAACGCCATTGGCACTGATTTGTTTCACTTCTTGTTGGGTCTCAATGAGACCAGATTGCAAGGTGTTGAAGCGAGCTTCCAAATCTTGGCTATGCGTATGGGCCATGAGGATGGGGGAACTGAAAAGGGGCGGGCGGGGTAAAAAAACAAATTTGCTGAAAAAATGATATGGATGAATGTGATAAGGGTGAAGAGATGAATCCAATGGGATAGGTCTGAAATAATGGTGAACAAATTTCCAAACCTTTTTTTTTCTTTTTTTTACGGAGTTATACTCCGATATGAAGAATACTGCATAGAGGGAATGCCCAAATGCTTAACCAGAAATAAATTTGTATTTACATGGCAACCCGAACACAGTTGCGAAGCAATAGATCTTGTTTGTTTTAATTTGTTTATGTTTCTATCCAAGGGTTAGGTATTTAAGGGTTCTATAAACACGGGTTTGCCCTATGTTATAGCTCTCTGATATACGTGCGGGGTCCAACAGTAGTACTTGGCCCAATATCTCGAGGCACTAACTAAGGAGGATAGACCGTACCCTTAGCCGTACTCCCCGACTACCCAGGTAGTAGAGAGTATCTTCCCGAGTGTTGTTCTCGGTGACACTATAGCAGTCAGGTAGCCGATCGGTTTATCTAAAGAGGGATTCAGGTAATCTAGGTCGATCCATACACAGGTGTTGTCTGATGCGCTACCACTCAAAGGGGTACCAACATGGGTTACAAGGGTGGCCAACAAATGTGCGCTTAAGTACCACTTGTATTTCCTACATGTATGAATCTCTCAACTGTGGGTTTATGCGCGTAATGACAGATCTTTGTGGCTTAAAGATGTCAGAATACGTCTCTACCCTGGAAAAAAAATTAACCCACACTTTCTGCCAAGGAAAGTGCTCTGATACCACTTGTAATATACTAGATATAAAATGTATGCAGAACAGAAATAAAATGCTAGTAATGGCAAAATAACAACAATATAACTAGAGCATTCACCACAATAACACTGAAATGATATAAGAATAACAACATAAATAGCACTTTGAATATGAAAGAAATGTTCACGGGCCTCTTCGAGGGGGCAACCTCCAGTTGAGCAGAGCTCTATTACAATAATATCCAAGCTAGGGTTCTCATACCCTCGACTCCCATTTATACTAAAACGAAGCATCTAGAGGAAGATCCTTATAGAAGTGGAAGCTTCTATTAGTTCTTCTTACATCTGCCTTATTCTATTTTATTGAAAGGCCTTATTAATATTGACCTTTATTACATCCGAATATATTGTTCTACATATGTGCGGGTTAGGACCCTAACAATATGAGGTGTTCTAGTATGTTTAGTATATTGTTGGCAAGTGTTGTCCTAACAATATTAACCTATGGAAGCCCCCCTTAAGCCGGAGGAAGAGCTAGCCTAAAGTGAAAGAGGGTTGGTGAGGTGACAGTGACCTTCCCTCTCAGTTACACCAAATTTCACTTGATTTGTAAATGATCATGGATATTCCACTTGAACAATTTTTCACAACAAATCTGATAAATAAAACTAAAATTTACCTTTGAAGATTAAAGTCCTTTAGATTTCAGAATATTTAGTTATTGATTTTTTTCTTTTGCATGAAATAGATAAAATGCAGAAAATAGAGGACGGTAAAATACAATCACACACCATCCACAAAATAACACAAATATTTTGTTTGGGAAACCCTTACGGAAGAAACCCCGGCTAGAAGGTGAGGTTGATCTGCTCTCACTTCTCTTGTATGGAAATAATGCAAGTACGAAGGAGAAGGCACTCTTTATGGAGTTACTTGAGACATGTGGCCTATTAAGTTGCTATAGAAGATTAACCCCCTCTATTATGCTCTCTAATTTTCCTACTCTCAGTTCTTCTACTCTACTATGGAACAAAATACAATAACACATAATGGAACCCCTTCTCCTCCTATAGGCCCATATTTAACATAGCTCAATAGTCGTGTAGGGTTAGGGTTTTGACTTCCTTAACCCACAATTGTGATAAGATTTAGGACCTTCTAGAATATTCTAGAAAATAAAATATGTGGCTAGCCCCATACATTTAAGTAATGGAGGTTGACGTGGAATCCACTCACACTGTGGTGATCAATATAGTAGATCAACTTGCGAGAGACATAACTTTCGCATACAACTCTGATTGAGGTGATTCTTGCACTGTTGGAAAGATATCAATGTGTAGAATATAGACATCGACTTCATAATAAGGTTTGGACCATAAAAAGGTGTCGATTTATGCTTCAAAATGGCTCTAGAATATTTCAGACAATTTTTTGGACCCAAATTTCCAAATTTGGACCAACTGCTAAAATGGCTCTGCAAGTTGATTCCTCTAATTTTTTCACCCATGGAGCATTGAGATAGAAGAAAAATAACATGATGATCCATTATGGATAATCACTTGATATTTTGGACTTTATCACAATAAGTGTGAGTTTGTGTGATAATAAGTAACTCATTAGAGTGATCTAGGCTACATCAAGGATCAAACCAAATGGTTGTCATTACAACCCAAGAATATATCCAACAATCTGCAAGCTAGATATACTAATAAATTATGAATTAGTAAGGCTAAGACATTTAGAGACACAACCATGGAGGATTCACTCTTAGGGGGTGTCTACCCTTTTACCTCTAAATCTAAAGAATAATGCTTCAATGTACTTTAAGGACACATCATACCCAAGCTCAAAAGTTGAGTAAAGTCCTACAAAGATCACTTACCTATTCCTCTTTTTAATTTGATAACTAAAAAAGATTTTTCCAAATAAAAAGAAAACTAACTAAAATAAAAAAATCCTTGACCATATCACAATTTGCATTAGTTTTAAATTGACATGAATAAACCCCAAATTATCTCACAAACCAAACCATGTAATTAACATTATATAGAATCGCATAATGTGAATGTATGCAACTATTACATGTATGTATGCCAATAAACAAGACTACTTTAAAATTCAATATTCCTGAGTAGATATTAATTTAATTTTAAAATAATCATGCCTTTCAAATAAAAGGAATTTGGAATTTGGAAATCTAAACATATACCCATTGTAAAATAACTTAACTAATATAAACATATTTGGAAATCTAAACATATACCCATTGTAAAATAACTTAACTAATATAAACATATTCCAATAGACATAAATTCATGCCATTCGCCATAAGTGATCCAACCTAATGAATATCAATATAGTCAAATTGGAAAAATTGAATCCAATAAGATATAAGTTTATTACTATTTTATATTGGTTGTAGTGAAGGAGCTTTCTAGGGAAATCTAAAATGTGTTTTACATGTGAAAGAAGGGGTTGATATGTTATTGATTTATGGATAGTCATTTTCCAGTTCGGAAAATAGTCAAGTATGGGCATTTCCTTTCTAGTTTAGAAAGTGGTTCAAGATTTTTGACAGGTAGGCATTTTCCAGTTCGAAAAATGGTCCAGATCAGACAATCATTTTCATAATGAAAATGGTCAGATAGATTGTTGATGTACCATAGACAACAATTCTCCTTCATCATTCTTCTTGGCAGTCACTCTGAGTAGTGGTCAAGTAGAATGGTCCACCTCGCTGGGAATTCATTCTTTCTAAGTTCATAGTTGTGGGCAATTTCGAAGAATGGTCCTCTTTTGGAGAGTGGTGTAGAACAGTCATTTCCATAGGAAATGGTCCAGACAGTCATTCCCTAGGGAAAACACATTCTCTCCAAGTTGCACTGTGATTAGCGCTGGAGGAATGGCCCATTTAAGTGAATGGTCCATGTTGAAAAATCAGGGACAGACATTCCCTAGGGCAGACTCATTCTTTCTAGGTTGCATTGTGATTAGTGTCGGAGGAATGGACAAGTTAGGTGAATGGTCCAAGCTCAGAAATTAGGGACAAATATTCTTCTATGCTTGGGAAGAATAGTCCAGATAACATGTGGTTGATGTTTTACTTTATGAGGGCACATGCTCTTCTTGATCTCACAAATGTGAGTGGAAGAATGGCCCAGATGACTCAGTTTGTATCATGATATTGTTATGCAGGTTGATATCAGATGATACGATTGTTGTGGAGACTGTATGTCTTTGGACAGTAGTTGTATGCTACTGTGGTGAATGTGTTCCACTGGTTGTCACTATGTGTCACTCGTTAGTAGCCGTGTGCTACTAGGTGTGTTTGTGTACCACTGGATAGTAGTTGTGTACTACTATGGATCGACACAGTTGTGTTCTATTGAATGGCATTGCTCTGATTGCCATAGAGACTACCACTAGTGTTGGAGATGATTTCCAGCTAGATGGATAGTCAGTATACTGATGGATATGCATTCTCCAGGTGGAGAATGGTCTAGGCAGGACAAATTGCTGGTAGACAGACATTCTCCCTGTGGAAAATGGTCCAGGACAATCATTCTTATAGGACTTATGTCCATATTACAATAATAGTCCTTGTAGCCCATGGCATGGCTTCTAGCATTTGTTGGAACAATTATTCTTCTAGGACATATGTTTGGATTAGAATAATGGTTCTTGTATCTCTATAAAGTGAGTTATTCAACATCATGCCCAACTACTCAGATGGATTATGGCTTCGAGAGATGATGCAATTGATGTTATCAGATACTGATAGTGATGATGTTGCTCATGAGTTGATCTACGTGATCATGAGATAGCCTATGTGGCTATGATGATGCTACCAGTTGAATGGTCTGTTTGTGCTCAAGACCATTGCCTTTAATACCTCCCTAGCTAGGAGGGAGTGTTGATATTATGGTAGTTGCAGGAGGTATTAACCTCTATGTGTAACCTTGATAAGACTAGAATATTCTCGAAAGCAATAGAAACCTTAAAGCATTGGATAATAACCCTAGAAGATAAGTCGGCTCAAGATATTAATTAATATTGAGTTATTAGTCTCTAGGAAGAGAAGTCGAGCAATTCAAGTGAGTTTGAGCATTATAAATAAGAGGGCGCTAGAGCTCATTTTCTACTCACTCTCATATTAACTGTGTAAGACCAGTGGTGGGCAAGTTTGGAGAGGCGTTGCAGCTGACATTTTCGGTTTTGGCTTGGAATTTTTCTTGGTTATGGTTTGGAATTTCTTCTTGGTACGCTAGCTCTGAAGAGAGGTACGCTACCTTGGTTGGCTATTGATTCTAGGATTTTCTTACGGAATTATTCTCTATGTCAAGGTTAAGTTGTTTAGGGGTGGCATTTGTGCCTATGGTTGGGTGACAATATTCAGATATTGTCTATCCATGTCCTATGTGTGGAAAAATCACCACACATCATTATCATTGATCCCTTCTCTATGTTGAAACCGTCGTTCTTCCTGTGTTGAAGATATGGAGTACGGTCTTACAATCTACGTTTGATTGCTGGTCAAAACTTGACGAGTACTGGCTATTGTTTTTAATCCAGAAGCCATAATTATTGTTGTATTTCACATACATTCTTTTGAAATTTGTAGCATGGAATCAGTCGTATCTATCCAAGCCACAGACGAATTTCAAATTGACTAAGAATGTTCTGAGTTATTGAACTCTGTTATTTCCAGCGACCTTCCAACAGAACAATTGATCAGTACAAGGTTATCAAGGAATTGGGATGTGGCACTTACGGGATGGCGCGCAGGGAAATTAAACGCTCCACTAATGAGATTGTTGCCATTAAGGAATTGAGGACCAAGTATTACTCTTGGGACGAATGTATGAATCTTCCTGAAGTAAAGTCTCTTCGCAAAATGAATCATCCTAATATTGTTACGCTGAATGAGGTTATCAGAGAAAATAACCACTTATATTTTGTTTTTGAGTACATGGAATGCAATTTGCACGAATTAATAGAAGATCGACACAATCCTCTTACAGAATCTGAAGTGCGGAACTGGTGCTTCCAATTGTGTCAAGCGATCGCCTATATGCACCATCATCGATATTTTCATCGCGATCTTAAACCTGAAAATTTTCTGGTGAACAAACATGTTATCAAAATTGTTGATTTTGGTCAAGCACGAGAGATCTCCTCGCTATTTCCGTTTACAAAACATGTCACAACACTTTGGTATCGTGCTCCTGAAGTTCTGCTCCAGTCGCCTTCATATGGCTCCTTTGTTGATATGTGGGAAATGGGTGCGATCATGGCAGAACTTTTGACCCTTTGTCCTCTTTTTTCCTGGATATAGCGAATTAGATGAGATACACAAAATATGCAGTGTGATTGGTAGATCAAATCAACAAACTTGGTCTCAAGGATTAAAGCTTGCAACTTCTATGCAGTATCAATTTTCACAGCTTATTGAGAGTCGTGTTTCGACTCTGATACCAACTGCAAGCCCCGAAGCCAATGATCTCATCGCTTCACTTTGTGCATGGGATCCAAACAAGAGGCCAACCGCAGCTGAATCGCTTAAGAACCCATTTTTTCAGGCTCACCTGTATATACCACCTCCTCTCAGAGTAAGATAACCAATATTACAGCATCAATTTATGAGGAAAAACTGTTGGGCAGAAATCCGAGGTGCCTTTTCATATGTTTAGGGATTCTCTTGCTTCCTTGAATATTCTAGTCTCGTCAAAGTTACATTTAGAGATTAATACCTCCCACAACTACCATAATATCACCAGTATGAAACATCATTATCATAATTAATCTCACCATAATATAAAGCATATCAATGACAATGACGACAAGACATCCTACATACACTTGTATACATCATCAATCATAATATGAAACTAATCTATGGAAAAATATTCAACACATGTGCACAAGTATCCAACTCGTGCACATCATCAATCATAATAAGAACCAATCATTGGCAAGGTATCCAACTCATGTAGACATCATCAATAATAATATGAAACCAATCAATGACAATGTAGCCAACGCATGTACACATAATCTATAATAATCTGAAACCAATAAATGGAAAAACATTCAACATATACACATCATAAATCATTATTTGAAACCAATCAATGGAAAAACACCCAACACATGTATAAATCGTCCAATGATAAGGTATCCAACACATGTATACATCTTTCACAATGTCATGTCAAGGTGTATCAAACACAAGTATACATCATAACATGAAACGAGTGATCAATAACAAGGTGGGCTTTTAATATAAAAAGATAATTATAATAATGAAAAGTAGCTAATCACATGTTACCAATAATACAAAATTCATAACAACTAATCACGAAGGAGAGATCAACCATTATCAACAGAGTATGGTACTTAGTAACCATCCCCTAGTAAAGGGGGTGTTACAAAACAAGAATCAACATGCTTATCAGACTCCAGAGTGATGTGCAGATATGTTAGATGATGGTAAATGAGTTGACTGGTGTCGCCAACTAGCTCCGTGAATTTTGGCTACGGGTGACCCACGTGCGACCTGACATTCAGTTTTCCTATTTGAGGTGTGCCCTTTAGAATTGTTGATAAATCCTACAGAGTTGTTAAATATATCAATGTGTAATTGTACAATACCAGCTGTCCTGGCCAGCTGTACGAGTTAGTTGGGATCTCTTGTTTTATTTCTTGATTTTCTTGAGCCTATTTAGCTCAACTCTTTTCCCTTTTAGAATATACTCAATAATATAATCAACACTATTGCACTCTACTCATCTTCTTGTTTTCCATTTTCTATATTCTTTTCTTCACATTTTGTCATGGTATCAGAGCTTCAGACGTAAGCCTCTTCACATATTCTGAAGAGCAACTCGATCCTAAGAAGCATAGAGCTTACACTGTCTATGAGAGCACATGGACACAAGTTTCTTTACAAATCTTGGAGAACAGTTCGCAGTCCGAAGTTCGCTCAAAAGATCGTTGCAAACAACAAGCATGAAGAAGCAAAAGGACACAATGTTTAAAGAATCTTGGAGAATAGTCCGAAGTCCACTAAAGGAGTGTGGAGACAAAAATTTGCTCAAAATATCGTTGGACACATCACAGCACGTGGAGGCAAACCTACAGAAGGAGAAACGAAGGACACAAAAAAATTAAAGATCAGTGAGCTTTTAAAGAATTCATGAAAGATTCATGAAATTCCTTCTTAAGAAGAAAGTCTTTGCAGATACAACAAAAGACAAGCTCAACATCCGTAAGATCGGCCCTGCGAACAGATCTAAGCCTTTAATCAAGCTCAGAAAGGATGATGAGCCAGCAGGAAAGGAGGATTTTTTCTTATCCGTAAGATCTCAGCATGAGCAAGCTCAGCCGTCAGATCAAGCAAATATTAAGCCACGATCGTTAGATCTCATCGTAGAGAGATCGATGGTGAAGAGCCATTGCGGGGATCGGAGAGGAAATTAAAGCGCAAGCAAGTTGTAAGCCCGAAATCACTCAGGATCGTTGATCTTGTCAGATCAATAGATCAACGACAAATATTGATCCCACTATGGACAAGCATCTTCGCTTTGTAGAGATCAGAAAAGAGATTAAAGAGTGAGCGATTTGAGTCTCTTCAATCACTTGTGGTCGTTGATCTTCAAGCAAGTGACATGCGTCTGGTGATCTCGTACTCTAGGAGGAAGCCAACAAAGGTTGAGGAGTAAAGCTCTCCCAAATCTTTGAAGAGCCGAAGTAGATCTAGAACGTCGATCAAAGTGGACACGTGGCAGGAGATCCTGCACTTCGACGATAATCACTTTGGAAGAAAGAAGGATATGAGAAGCCATAACTCCCAAAAGCCCAAAGCCTGGAGTTCATCTGGATCATCCATCAAAAAGGACAAGCGGCACCAAATCCCTCACTTCATAAACTTAGCACTCCGGAAGGTCTTGTGGAGCGAGATCTACCCAAAGTCCCAAAGTAAATCTGAGCCCTTAAAGGCTGTGAACAAGCGTCGACAAATCTGTCACTTCGGAAGATTAAAACTTCGGAGGTTTGAAGTGTCGTGCACTTCAGAACACCTGAAGCCCAAATTCCTAAAGTATTTCTGGACCGTTGATCTCAAATCAACGAGGATCGTTGATCCATGCTACAGGCTAGAAAGGAATATCACCCGAAGCTTCAAAGTAATTGAGGATCGTTGAACTCAACTCAATGAGGACCGTCGATCTTTGAATTAAGACCGTTATTCTTCAATTCATTTATTCAGAGGAATTGAGACCTTCAACATCCGAACGCCTGAAGCCCGAAGACCCGGAGCGCCTAGTTCTCACCCCACGGTCACATGAGAAGCTAAACTTCATTTTTTTTTACTCTCTAGTAAACTCAGAAATCCCAATTCCACTATTATAGGGGCTACAGTTGCTAAAGAAGTGGTCATACCCATGTTTTTCGTCCCGAATTCACACAGAGGATTTCGCGACGCTGGTTTCGACACAAGAAATAGGTAAGCACGCAAAACTCTAACAATTTTTTTTGTTAAAGCTTTTTTAAGATGGCCACCTCTAGCAATTTAGGACCAACTCAAGGATCGATTCTTCTTGGAAAGAACTACAAGTTTTGGTCTCTTAGAATGAGATCCTTCTTGCAAGAACAAGAGTGCTCGAATCTAGTGGATCTTGGATATGTGGAACCAGATCTAGCAGACCTTGCTACCATGACCAACCAACAAAGAACTGCTCAAGCAACACAAAGGAACAGAGAAAATAAGGAAAAATTCTGGATTCAAAACTCAGTGGATGACTCGATTTTCTCAAAAATCACAGGCATTGTTACTTCTAAACAGGCCTGGGACATCCTTAAATCAGCCTACCAAGGAAATTACAGGGTCGAAATAGTCAAACAACAGACCTTGAGGATGCATTTTGAGACTTTAAAAATGACAGAATCTGAAAACATTGATCAACTTATGACTAGATTCATGGGAATTGTAAACCAGATTAGATTGACTGGTGAAGCCATCCCTGATCAACAAAATGTTGAGAAAGTCCTCAGAATTTTACCAAAGAAGTTCAAAATGGTTGTTACAACTATCCTTGAATCCAAGGATCTGTCAAATTTTTCAACGGATGAATTAATGGGCTCTCTATTGACACATGAGACCAGACTTCATCTCGAAGATGAGTCAACAACAAATGCCTTCAAGACTCAATTCTCCTTCAGCAGAGAGAGAGGCAAAGGTCACCCAGGAAGAGGGAGAAGCCAAGTAACCATCACTCAAGTGAAGGTCACAGACAACATAACGAGAATCATAATTTCCAAGGTCACGGACAACAGAACCAGAATCAGAACTTCCAGCCTCAAAGAGGTAAAGGGAGAAGATCAAATGACAAATCAAGCATACAATGCTATTACTGTAAGAAGTTTGGGCACTATGAATCTGAATGTCGGAAGAAGCAAGAAGATCAGCTCTCAGTCAGAGCACATGTCTCAAATCATGAAGGAGAAACCTCATATGGTATGTTTCTCTCATGCCACAAGACTAAAGAACAACATAAATATCTTTGGTTGTTGGACAGTGGATGCAGCAATCACATGACAGGTAACAAAGAGTTACTCTCATGTATTGATTCTTCAATTTCATCTGATATCACACTTGGAAATGATTCCTTAGTCAAAGTTCAAGGAAAATGAATTGTTCCTATTCTTACTAAACAAAATGTAAAGAAAGACATACACAATGTCTATCATGTTCCAGATGTGACACATAATCTATTAAGTGTAGGACAACTAATTGAACATGACTATAAGGTACTTTTTGAAGGAGCATCATGTAGGATATATGATAAAACCCCCAACAAAAAATTGATTTCTGAAATCCACATGACCAGGAATAGAATGTTTCCCCTGACCCTTAGAACTGCAAAGTTGATCCATTCATATCCACAAAGTGCATCCACCCCCAATGAAACTATGGTTTGACATACAAGATTTGGACACCTACCCTTTCAGAGTCTAAGTCTTCTATAGAAGCACTCCATGGTCAAAGGTCTACCTGTCTTCAAAGAGAAAAATCCCCCATGTGAGTCTTGCATACTTGGAAAACATAAGAGAACTAGTTTTCCACAGTCCTCCACTCAAGCCAAACAACACCTAGAACGGTTTCACACTGACCTATGTGAACCAATGCAAAAAGAGTCAATAGGTGGTAGCTTTTATTTTCTAATGTTATTGATGACTTTAGTAGGAAAATTTGGATCTATTTTCTCAGACACAAATCTGAAAGTTTTGCAAAGTTCAAAGAATTCAAAGATGGAGCTGGAAAACAGAGTGGCAAATATGTAAAAGCACTCAAGTCAGATGGAGGAGGAGAATACAGCTCCAAAGAATTTGCAAATTTCTGCAAATCACAAGGCATCATCATGCAAACTACAACCAGGTATACTCCACAATAGAATGGAGTGGTTGAAAGGAAAAATCAGTTAATAATGAACATGGAAAGAAGCCTACTCAAAGAGAAATGTATGTCAAATACATTTTGGGCTGAAGCGGTAGCATGCTCAGTTTATCTTCTAAATATATCTCCAACCACCAGTCTCAAGATGAAGGTCCCTCAAGAAGCATGGAGTGGGACAAAGCTAAATGTTACTCATCTAAGGACATTTGGATGCATAACATATGCTCACATACTTTCCAAATTAAGGAAGAAACTGAATGATAGAAGTGAGAAATGCATTTTTACTGGCTATAGTGAAACATCAAAATCTTACAAGCTCTACAATCCAATCTCAAAGAAATTGATTCTCAGCAAAGATGTAATTTTTTTTGAAAATCAGTTCTGGAATGAGTATGAAAATCAGCCAATGGAGAGTCAAGATCCACGGTTGTCATATCTTGAAGACACAGAGAATTCAAGACAACAAACGCATCAACCTACTCTTCCAAGGCTGCAGGTACAAGGACAATTTGAAAGTTCTCAGGATAACTCAACTTCCAGTAGAAACTCTTCCTCTAAACTTCCAAATAAGAGAACTCGAAGTTTGAGAGAAATCCATCAGCGATTGGATGACATTGATCAACACAATCTTTTTGCATTAATTTCATGTCAACCCACATCTTTTAAAGAGGCAGCTAAGGATCCACATTGGGTTCAAGCCATGAAGCAAGAGATTGACTCCATTGAGAAGAACAAGACATGGGATCTTGTTGATCTTCCCATACACAAGAAAATAATCGATGTCAAGTGGGTTTACAAAACTAAACTTAATGAAAATGGGCAAATTGAAAATCATAAGGCAAGACTTGTTGCCAAAGGATTCTCACAATAACCAGGTACTGATTATGGTGAAATTTTTTCTCTAGTAGCAAGATTGGACACTGTAAGGACTCTCTTAGCCATAGCAACTCAACACAAATGGCAAGTATACCAGATGGATGTCAAGTCAATTTTCCTAAATGGTGTCTTAGAAGAAGAGGTCTATGTGGATCAGCCACTTGGATTTGAAGTCAGAGAGTAGCCAGCGAAAGTATATTGGTTGAAGAAAGCCCTGTCTGGCTTAAAGCAAGCTCCAAGTGCTTGGTACAACATAATTGACTCTTACCTGATCAAAAGTGGTTTCAACAGAAACCAAAATGAGCCAACTCTTTACACCAAAACTGATCAACACGGTAAAATTATGATTGTATGTTTATATGTTGATGACATCATATATACCGGAAATCTTGAGTTAACCAGTTTTAAACATGTCATGCAATCTGAGTTTGAGATGACAGATCTTGGCATAATGAAATATTTTTTGGGGATTGAGGTTTATCAAACATCCAAAGGCATTTTTGTCTGTCAGCAAAACTATGCAGCAAACATCATCAAAAGATTTTTCATGGAAGACTGCAATCCGACATAAACGCCTATACCCCTAGGCACAAAATTGAGCAAGAAAGATGAAGGCGCTACAGTGGACCCTACTCTGTACAAAATTTTAGTAGGCAGTTTGTTGTATCTTACAACAACGAGGCATGATATTATGTATGCAGCCAACCTTGTTTCTAGGTTCATGAAATCCCCCAAAGATTCTCACTGGAAGATGGTGAAAAGGATTCTGAGATATGTTGTAGGCACTCTCAATTTTGACTTATGGTACACTCAGTCTGATGATCATCATCTCTCTGGTTACACGGACAGTGATTTTGCAGGAAGCCTAGATGAAAAGAAAAACACCTCAGGACATGCTTTCCACCTGGGCACGAACCTAATTTCATGGGCATCAAAGAAGCAACCCATTGTATCAATATCTTCTGCAGAGGCAAAGTATGTTGATGCTACCTCAGATTCTTGTCAAGCTGTGTGGCTGAGAAGAATATTGAATGATATGTCACATATGGAAAAGGAGCCAACTCCTATCTTCTGTGACAGCACCTCAGCAATTGCTCTATCCAAAAATCATGTGTTTCACAAGAAAAACAAGCATATTGACACTCTTTTTTACTTCATACGTGAGCTAGTCAATAATGGTGACATAGAACTTCAATTTTGTGGCTCTCGAGATCAACTCGCAGATATTTTTACAAAACTACTAGGAAAATCCACTTTTGATTTTCAGAGACAACACTTGGGCATTATCAGTCTCCAGTTGTATGAGTTAGTTAAAATCTTTTGTTTTGTTTCTTGATTTGCTTGAGCCTACTTAGCTCAACTCTTTTCCCTTTTTGAATATACTCATAATATACTCAACACTATTGAACTCTGCTCATCTTCTTGTTTTCCATTTTCTATATTCTCTACTCCACATTTTGTCAAGAGTTTCCATCCACAAGTGAAGGTCCTACAGCATTATTAATTGGAAGCCCATAACATGCCTCTTTGCCATTATTTTTGTTACATCGCACCTCATTTGAGCCATGTCCTTTCATAGCTCTCCTTGTGGTACCGTATACAAAGAATGATGTTTCTTTGCATCTGAGGGGTGACTGGATGTTTTCATATGAGACGACACCTCCGATTTCTTCCCACCAGATTTTTCCTAAGAGGCTCTCTTATTTGGTAAAAATTGATGCTCTAAGATCGGAACTCTGAGAGGAGGTGCTATATACAGGCGAGCCTGAAAAAATGGGTGCTTAAGAGATACGGCTGCGGTTGGCCTCTTGTTTGGATCCCATGCACAAAGTGAAGCGATGAGATCAATGGCTTCGGGGCTTGCAGTTGGTATCAGAGTCTAAACACGACTCTCAATAAACTGCGGAAATTGATACTGCATAGAAGTTGCAAGCTTTAATCCTTGAGACCAAGTTTGCTTATTCGGGCTACCAATCACACTGCATATTTTGTGTATCTCATCTAATTCGCTATATCCACGAAAAGAGAGGACAAAGGGTCAAAAATTCTGCCATGATCGCACCCATTGCCCACATATCAACAGCGGAGCCATACGAAGGCGACTGGAGCAGAACTTCAGGAGCACAATACCAAAGTGTGGCGACATGTTTTGTAAACGGTAGTAGCGAGGAGACCTCTCGTGCTTGACCAAAATCAGCAATTTTGATAACATGTTTGTTCACCAGAAAATTTCCAGGTTTARGATCGCGATGAAAATATCCATGCTTGTGCATATAGGYGATCGCTTGAAACAATTGGAAGCACCAGYTCCGCACTTCAGATTCTGTAAAAGGATTGTGTCAATCTTCTATTAATTCGTGCAAATTGCATTCCATCTACTCAAAAACAAAATATAAGTGGTTATTTTATGTGATAACCTCATTCAGGTTAACAATATTAGGATGATTCATTTTGCGAAGAGTCTTCACTTCAGGAAGATTCATACATTCGTCCCAAGAGTAATACTTGGTCCTGAATTCCTTAATGGCAACAATCTCATTAGTGGAGCGTTTAATTGCCTTGCGCACCATCCCGTAAGTGCCACATCCCAATTCCTTGATAACCTTGTACTGATCCATTGTTCTGTTGGAAGGTCACTGGAAATAACAGAGCTCAATAACTCAAAACATTCTTAGTCAATTTGAAAGTTGTCCGTGGCCTGGACAGATACGACGGATTCCATGCTACAGCTTTAAAAAGAATGTACGTGAAATACAGCAATAATTATGGTTTCTGGATTAAAAACAATAGCCAGTACTAGTCAAGTTTGGACCAGCAATCAAACAAAGATTGTAAGACCGTACTCCATATCTTCGGCACAGGCAGAACGACGGCTCCAAGAAGGGATCAATGATGTGTGGTGAGTTTTCCATGGAGTAGGTTAATTATGGACCATAAACAGATCAGATCAGTTTTTCAGGGAAAAAAATGGGCTTGAATTTGGTCAGATTTTCAAGGATAGTCTGAATTTTCCATGGATCAAAGTTCAATGCATTTTAAAATTTTATCTTAGAGTTTTTGCTCCATTTTAAATCAACTCAAATATTAAAAAAATCAATCAAAATTTTAGATTGACCAAAAATTTAAAATGAAACTACTTAAAAAAACTGCCCACAATTATGACATAAATATAACATATATCCAAATTATGACATGGATAGGACATATATCCAATAAAAAAGAGTGTCACCACAAGTATGACATGGATAGGACATATATCCAGTAAGAAAGAGTGTGACAACTTAATTGAGTGACCAAACCTTCACACATTATCATTTCCATTTTGTTTCTATTTACAGGTCTCTTTAGTCCAATGTTTGTTTATTATACCCTCTAATGACAAAAACCAGCATTTTCATACTTATATGCTCACCAAATTTTCAGTTCTGTTATACACCGAACAACATTTGACATAGAAATCACAGTTGATTAGAGAGATGCGCGTCCTATTCTACTCCTGGTTATGTGTCATGAACTCTTTAACTTTCAATGGAAAATCACAAAGCATCTTGGTGCATTGAGTATACGGTTGTTCATGAGTACATCGAAATCACAGTAAATCACAGTTGATTAGAGATATGCACGTCCTATTCTCCTCCTCGTTATGTGTCATGAACTCTTTAACTTTCAATGTAAAGTCACAAAGCATCTTGATGCGTTGAGTATAGGGTTGCTCATGAGCACTAAAGGAGGGAGAAGGTCATATCAAAACATATATCATATCTTTAACTTTCAATGTAAAGTCACAAAGCATCTTGATGCATTGAGTATAGGGTTGCTCATGAGCACTAGAGGAGGGAGAAGGCAACATCGAACATATATCACTGGCTGTACAAAACTCTAATTAGGAGGCATAGTGCACATTTCTAACCTTTAATTATAAGGGCACTCTCCTCTCTTAAATTTAATTGCAGCTGTAAACTCTTTCAAACCACGTGGCTCCCAACTGACCTAACGTTGTTCAAGCCAGACCGGATGCTGATGCGATATTTATTTTAAGACGTAGTCTAAACTTAGTATTTTTTGGCATATTAAAACTAGTTAGAAAATTCATTTGGCATATTAAAATTAGTTAGAAAATTCAAAAAATAATTAAATTGGTGGATTTTAATGTCTTTGTTTAGTTGTTTTAGGAAATAGTTTTTTTCCGGCTGGAATCAAGTTATATAAATTTACACTAATCATTATTTTTTATTGTTTAAAATTCATTTTTGAATGTAGAAATGGATTCCTCATGGTGAAAATTCTAGTCATTTGGATTATACAGAAAAAATCAGTCAAATTTATAGATCTAACAATTTCTCACCGGATTTAAGGCAAATGTCCCAGAAAAAATATTATACAGAAATAATCAGTCAAATTTATGGATTTAACAATTTCTCCTGGCAAATGTCCCTAGAAAATATACATACATACTTTATAAAATTGATTTATGCATTCAAAAACACTATTTAAGCACTAAATTTTGATTTGACCAACAACATTATGCACATACCGCCTCCTTATGGTATGTGCATACCGCCTCCTTTTCGATCCACCTCTGAACTATTTATGTTACCCATCAGTTTAGATTTCATAAGTCATATTTCCATATCGGTTAAAAAAAACCTGCTTGTTATGATTATGGTAATGGTTTTATTTTTTATGTTTTCCTCATGGTATGTGCAATGTGTTAATCAATGTTATCATGTGGAAAAAAATTGAACATTTTTTATATTATTAAATTATATGTTAAAAAAACTGGTTATTATGATCATGGTTTATATATATAATTAATGATCTTTTAAAATATTATTAATGTTTATATATATATATATATATAATTAATGATCTTTTAAAATATTATTAATGGTTTTATTAAATATGTAAATGGTTTTTTTTTAAATATATAAAATCTATGATATATTTATTATGAAATATGTGAAAATCCTTATTGTGAAATGTGTGAAAATCTCTTTATGGTGTGTTTTGGAAATAATTTATACTCAATTCATTATCTAAACTATCTGAATTTATTTGGAAATAATTTAGAATGAATTCATTATCTAAACTATCTAAATTTATTTGGAAAACATCATAATGTAAATATATCATGATTATATGAAAAAGTAATACACTAAATTCATTATCTAAACTATCTAAATTTATTTTGAAAACATCATAATGTAAATATATCTTCATTATATGAAAAAGTAACATCACTCGTAGTAATATCCTAATTTTGATTTTGTGGACACTAAGATGTATTCTTCCCCAAAAGAAAGCAATATAGATCTACATAGGTCTATTCTAATGGAATATCTAATACTTAAGTCATGACTAACTAATTTTTTGGGGATTAGATTCCCCTTATCCAAGTTTTTCATGTAGAGATGAACACCACAATAATACCATACAATATAGATCTACATAGGTCTATTTTAATGGAATATCTAATACTCAAGTCATGACTAACTAATTTTTTGGGATTAGATTCCCCTTATCTAAGTTTTTCATGTAGAGATGAACACCACAATAGTACCATACACTATTGCCATCCATCTTGTAACCTTTCTTTCATTTGATAATTACTTCAATTATTTGAAGTGACTTTGTGACCATGTGTCATGTTATGATTAAAGGAAAGTATGTTTGAAGTGACTTTGTGGTCATAGGAAAGTATGTTTGAAGTGACTTTGTGGTCATAAAGAAAAGTAAAGTATGGATGGTGGATTGAATGTACTTGTCTAGTACTTGTAACTTTCTCTAGTTATTCTTAGTTTTTATTTCTTGTCTTGTAGTGTTTGTACCAAAGTCATTAGTTCACATATATGCATATGCACACATACATCTAATAAATAGATACTTAGATACTTCTAATTTTGTATAATTTTTTTTGTTTTGTACTCAGTATATTATATTGAAAGATATCACAAAAAGACAACACATGATATTAAATATTTACATAAATGATGACACTAAGTTGGGTTACTATATGAGTTTGAATCTATTTGGTGTTCTATTGGACGAGGATCAAAGATCCCAAACCCTCCATCGTGTTGCTCTATTGGGATAAAAATGCAAGATCCTAATTTTTATCTTCTTCCTAATTTATTATAGAAAAATATTTAATGTTTAATATTTTATTTCAATCTTGGATGGGTGACATGTGCCTAACCATGCAATTAAAGAAATCACATTCCTATCGCCTCTTCTCCATGCTTCAGCTCTCGAGGTCACGCATTAATGCAGGGATATCTGCCGGGAGATTTCGTTCCATGGGACATTTGATGCTCTTGTTCAAGATAATGTCGGGTTTAATTGAGAGTGGTACTACAGAGGACAATGTCGCCTCTGATTTTATGGCTCCCTTAATGTGCTGGAATGGGAATATTTCTATTCCCCACTTCGCTACTCTTGACATGATTCTTCTTTATGCTATGTCTGGGTGCTTGACTTATCGTTTAGAGGGGTTAAGTCGTGCCCAGTTCCGGGTTGATTTTTCCTCTCCTCCATTCGTTGCTCTCATCCTTGGTGTCATGCCTCGCGATCATGGTTGTTCTCGTAGAGGTTTGGACTATTCAATATATCTTTCAAATTGCCATAGAAATGCAAGTATCCCTGCAAATGTTCTGGGTCGGTCTTCTCCTCAATCCAACCCCACTGCAGAAGTGCCAGGCATGGATACTAGCAATGAAGAGGATAATTGGAGTTGTGTTATCATAGAGGAGGACTCGCCTGCCCCACCTCTTGAGGACATAGCGGGACCATCCATGTCGTGTCTTGGTCCAATTAAACAGTCTGCTCAGTCTCAAGTGAACATAGGTGCAATGGGCCAATATTTTTCGTGTGACCCACCAGAAGACCACTGGGGTTATCCTATCATTGAGGAAGAAGCCATGGTGATCCCCCTTCAAGAAGCCAATAGAGCACCAGAGGACTTCCCTAATTCCACTATGCATATTTTATCTGAGGAGCACATGAATTTGCTCCTAGACATTCACAGAGACGCAACTGATCAATTGTTTCATCAGGAGAACATCAACTATCAGCTGAATGTTATTTTTTATTCACTTTATGGAGAGCTTGCTTCCAATCGTTTCCCAGTTTGTCATCGACCTTTCATCATCATTCCAGCTTTGAATCATCCCCTTATTGGCGATGGAGGAAATGATACTTTTGGAATATGATCTTCCTTTTGTCCATGTTTCAGTTTTGTTCTTTCAAGTTTCTTATGATTAGTTTTAAAAGGATTTCAAGCCACTTGTGTATAAACTACAACAAACTAGATATTCTAGTTATGGTTATATTTAAAGGAGCCTAGAGTCAATTCTAGTTTCCTCCTATTGGTAGGTCAGCTTCCAGGTTCCTTAGTCTATGTAAAACTTTAAGTTTTATGAGGTAATACAATCTTTAATTTAAATATATATATATATATATATATATATATATATATATATATATATATATATATATATATATATCTCTATATATATATATATATATAACTTTCTATATATATAAGAGATAAAATTAGAAAAGTTGTAAAACAATAATCCTATTTTTTAGAGATTGAGTTTTTTTTTTAACTATGTTGTTTAAAATGAGAATCAATTTAAATTAAGTTATGGTTTGAAGGTGATATTAGAATTTGGTGATTTTCCCTATTTTCAGAATTAATTGAAAAGGAACGTTTGAAGGTGATAAATTTGTTGATTTTCCCTATTTTCACTGAGAATTAATTGAAAAGGAACAAGAAACTAAAACTAGGGACCATTTTTGTAGTTCTCTAGTGGGTAAAAGTGAGGGGTGTACAACAACTATACCTACAACATATTCTCTCTAGGGACCATTTTTATAGTTGTCTATCACAATTGTCTACAATGAAAAGTTATAAACGAAGGGAAATCCATGTCAAATTGGCTTATGTCGAATTTGTTACTCATGCCCAACAAGTTCAAGCCAAAGCCACAGATGGGGTATGGTTGGCAAGTCCATGTTTCTGATGTATGGTTTGGTCTAAGTGTGTCAAAAAATCAATAACCCATGCCAAGTAAGTGAAATGAAAGTTTTCATGGCTTGTACATATATCTATGTCCCACCTAAAGAAGAATCCAAAGATCCCTATCTCCTTCAATGATTTTTGTGTGAATATCTAAGCACATCAAGATCTACCATAATGAAAAAAAGAAGTCAATATGTCGTATAAAGGTAAGAAAATATATGCACAAAAAATGCTCCATATGAAAGTGATGCTTATCATGTCAAGATTTTGTAATGCATGTCTAGATCTCTCTTCACTTATATTGAACTAGAACTTCCACTGCTATCTCTTTCAAGCCCCAAATCCATACACCAAACGGTATCTCAAAGTTCCATTGACTCAATGAAAAATGCTCAAATCTCATTTTAGAGTCACTTGTTAACAAGGTTCATAATTTACTATGAGGGAGACACACATATTTGAATTGATCATGCACAATTGGAACTATGGTTAATTGAACATGTCATGTTGTAACATCAATTTTATAGCTTGAAGAAGTGGAGAGGAAATGAATATCTCACAAGGCCAAAGAAGATAAATCTCGTGGATAATGAATTGGAGTTTGGGCCTATCCTTACCCCTGAAGCATAAGGCTACAAGTTGAATTGGAAGTCTTTAGAAAATATGGATGAAGAGTGAAATTCTTAGTCAACACTAACACCAAATCTCATCTAAATGAAATAACATGAGTGTTAACTTTCACATGAATTAGTCTTATCAAGAGGTTGCAAAGCTTCTTTCTGGTCAGAATGCATGAATATCCTTGAAGTTGTTGGAAGCATTCAATATTTGACCTATTTCTCAGTCCATTTTTATTTCCTAATTGCATGCCTTTGATCGTTATTTAGCCAAATTTTAATTTTTTATTTGCAACAAGGTTTTGGGTTGAGTTGATCTCATAATTCAACACTTCTATTCTAGTTCTTTCATCATCATTTCCCCCTTCAAAGGAATTTTTTTCTTAAATTATGATTGTTTTATGATATTTGATTATATTTGATGACATATTGTCCTCTCACCTTTTCCTGTCTTTTACAGGAAGCTCCTTCACACTGGAAAAGGTAGGAATCAACTTGCATCTCTTACCTAGATCATGAGTTGAATTAGGGGTCTCTGTTTGAACATGAATCATAACTATCTAGGGATGTTGTGACAATGGTTAAACCATGACTGAGCATAGTGGTTAATCAATGGTCATCCTTGCATATTGGTTGGCGAGCACATCCTATGTAATGGAGGAACCATCGACACACTAAGTAGTTTCTCATCTGAAAGGTGAAATGTCAAAGTCTAAAGGCTGGAAAAATAAAGGGATAAATCTATGTAGGCAAGTGCAACAAATATTCAAATAAATCTTAAAAGCTGGCAGTCATTCCTTATCAGGTTAAAACTCCATTCCTTTCTCCATCCACTGAATGTTAAGCATGCACTAAATAAATCTAAAAGGAATGAAAAGGAAAATTTGACCATATTATGGGACATGCAGATATCTTCATCGGGGCTATGGGCACTCGTTTGTAGTGTAGTAAGGTATGTGACACCGTGGTGACACCATCGGGGCTATGGATGCTCACAGAAAATGAAACAACACCTGTGAGATATCTATATCTGCAGCCGGTGAAAAATATTTGTTTATCCCAAACCTATATCAGCCCCATGACAGAGATACCAACCTGGATCGTTGACGCAGTTAAAGGAAATAAATTCCATCATTATTCATCCTCTACTTACAACAGACGAGCTCCACTAAATGATATGCAGGCATCGCTAGTGATCCCACCATGATGGAATATTTCAAGTAACTATTACATATTATTTATGGAATCTATGATCTTAAAAGTAAGTTATTACCCTCTACATTTTCTCCTTATCAGTTAGGAAATACTAGCAGAGGTTGTAGCTTCACCTAGTATATCGTCATTTGTTGCGCACACACAAAAACCTCTCAATTTTATTATCTTAGTGTCTCTCTAAGACAAGAAATTGGGACCCCCCCAGCTCTTCCTACTAGGACCCCCACTCTCTCTCTCTCATTTAAACGACTAATCCCAAATTTTCCTCTCTCTCTACCCACCTTAATACTTCCAATTCCTCCTCAGATCACCTTGACTCATCGATCCACACTTGGACAAATCCCCTCTTCCTACACTGAAACATAGTGTATCAATGTTCCCATCCTTCTTCCACCTTCACATCAATGCGCCATTGATTTCCTTCTCAATACATCGACCACCTTCCTTCAAAATTGACTTACTTGTTGGCACACTTCCGCTAAACCTCACTACACACATTCTTATCACCGACGAAGTGTGCACGATCAATGCTGACACATTAGTAGTGTCTAAGCGATCATATTCTTCGTGCACACACCTTTCATTGGTTTAATTCCTTCCACTCTCATTGATACACTGCATATCAATAACATCCCTCCCTTTCACTTTGATATACTTGTTACAGGAAAATCCCCCTGCGGACAAGTGGATTTCCTCTTGAACCCTAAATCTCTAAGATCAAGACAGAAAGGTGATAAATTTGGTCACTGACATCCTTTTAAACCTAGCTAATTCAGTCAAATAGAGAAAAGGAAGAAGATGTACCTTTTTACGATGTTTTTCCTTGCCCAGTCCAAGTTGAGCCTTGATCCCCAAGTTCTTCAACAAGTCTTGCAATCCAATAACAACAAAAACAAAAAAACTTCCTATTCTACCATGATTAATTCAAAACTAGATCTATCTATCAAAGACAAGTTCATGTAGGTATACACAACCTTGAAATAAACAGGCCAAGCACATGTATTAATGAGAACTTGATAGCAATACTTACAAACCTTTGATGAAGTTGCAACAGTCTCTTCCAGCTCTCCTTGTCTAGCCCCTTGCTCAAGTAATCCACAATCAAAATGACTATGCCTCACTGATTATCTCCCTTATGATATCATAAGTTTGATGCCTTCAATATTCTCTAATACCACTTCTCATGAAATCATAAGTTAGGTATCTCTCAATCTCTCCATCCATTTCACCATTAGAAGGCCTCCTTATATAAGCTTTGAGAGACCCAAAAACCTTAAAGATTCTTGGGATAAGTTGAGGATCATTCTCCATCAGTTGTGGATCTTCCCTAAGATCTAGCCTTGACCTCAAATTTGATTCCAACCAACTCCAGAGATGAGGGGGATTTTTCCCTGATTTTCCTCAACAACCCAATATTTCCTCAAACAACCCAACGCTCCCCCAGAATGGGGCATAGAGTGTTGCAACGCTCCCCAAAAGGAGGCAAAGGAGCGTTAGCACTCCCTGACGGTGGATAGGGGAGCACTGCCCAAAATTTCCTCAAAAAATCCCAGCGCTCCCCCATAAGGGTGCACAGAGTGCTGGAACAGTCCCCCAAAGAAGGTCAAGGAGCACTGGCACTCCCTGACAATGGGTAGGGGAGTGTTGGCCTTCAAAATTCATTTTTAAGTGGTTTTTTCCATGGCAAAAGCTTTGTACTCTTCATCAAATGATTTCTTCTTATTTAACCAGTTTCTGAGGGTGTCTTCAAGTGTTCCTTGTGATGTTGTTCGAGACACGACATGGGCAAGATGACTGTATGTTGTCTGCAACACTTGCAACACTTGTGGCCAAAATGTGACACTTGCGACACTTGTAATGATGATAATAGGTCATCATTGAAGTGAGTAATTTTTATGTGTAATAGATTTCCCTCCCAAAGTGCGAAGTTAGAAGACAGAAACTGATGACTAAAGTACTTTGTAGACTTTTTCAAGCAAGGGTATGGATGCAGAGAACCTGGTAGAAGTGTAACATCCCGCTCTGGCGCACTGACAAAACTTATTCTTTGGGGACACTTGCTCGCAAGTGATCTGGATTTTTATGATGATGAACCACTTAACCTTGAC
>SNQJ01S0083877.1:92739-103152 GCA_010110895.2 Picea sitchensis
CCTCTCGCCAATGCTGACTAGGGCAGTGCGGCCCACCTTTGTTCTAAGGCCTATTTCATCCCCCTCCCAACTCAGATCCTTCTTGTTATGCACTTCAGTCAATATCCTTACATTCTCAATGAATAAACTCTCCATGCCTATCTAGACAGTTGGTCCCTGATTCCCTATCTCACCTTATCCACTTCATATTGCAGTCATAATCAAGTTTGTAGTGTCCCTGATGGATTTCTTCATGCACATGGTACTAGCTTGTTTGCTTTGCGTTTTTTGATGTGATGACTAAAAATTAGTTGTGAAAGCATCACCTAGCATTAGATGGGTTAACCACAACACCTATTGGTTTTGCACTGGTTTTGAAACACACTTTGGAATAAATTTGGTCCTTCAACTTCTAGACAGTACTAAGCTCACTAGACGTCACTTGGTTTTTTTGGAAGATTTATAAATTTGCTCTATTGATACATAACCTCAGTTTCAATTGATGAATCATGAGCATATACATCATAGATGACCCAGCAACTGACTGAATCTAATTTGGGTGAAGCATCAACAAAAGCGAGACTTGAACTTCCATTAAAAAAGCCTTCAAGCTCAATTGTTCAGCGTCTGTCAAAGTGAAATTTTCACCCCCGAAACAGGTTATTCACATGTTTTCCAACATCACAATTCAAATAATAGAAATTCGACACCCAGAAGTTTTTGAATGAAGCGCCTAAGGTTTCTTGCTCGAAATTGGCCAAGTCGATCGTTACACAGATAAGATGTTTGTTTGGCATGGGTAGTTGGCTCACCAAAAGTGCCTCTTTGCATACTTTACAGTGTAAAATATGGAAGTCAAAGCTGACATCATATGAGCAAGTTATGAGTCTTTAAAGTCATCCAACGACATCGACATAGGTCTTCATTTTTTTTAAGTTACGCCTCCATGCAAAACTAGTCCAATTGAAATATTTGTGTGATGTAATTTACAATGTTAAATTTAAATAATTTTTATTTAATCTAAATTTAAATTATTTAAATTTAAAATCCTATCTAATCCAAAAAACAATAATTAAATAAAAATGTTAAATAAAATACAAAATGTCCTGCAACAAAGGTTCTTAAACTATGCAAAAGGAATGATGTGTTAATGGGGTCATTTAACGTGTTAAATAGAACAAGGAAATGTATTAAGTAAAGGTGTGTGATGTAGAGGGGAGGGCCCATGGCCCAGGTTCCCATCTCCATGTTCCACCCATTTTTGAAAATATGAGCAAGGAGAAAACCCTTCAAAGTTGAACCCATCATGCACATCGGAAAAGTTAAAAAAAAGTCCATTGGTGTCTGTGGAAGATTTAACAAGAAGTGTGTCGATTGTCTGTGGAAGATTTAACAAGAAGTGCGTCGATTGTCTGCGGAGAAGTTAATAGTAAGTGTTCCTGTGTGAATTGGAGAAGTTCAAAACAAGTGCTCTGATTCACATCCGAGAAGGTCACACGAAGTACTCCAATGACACATCAATAAAGTTGGTAGTAACTATTCCGAAGCTATCGGAAAACATAAGAGAAAGTGCTCTGAAGTCAATCGGAGGATATGAGACCAAGTGCTCCAAAACCCAGTTATCTCCATCGATAGAGATAAAAGAAACTCCATCGAAGTCATCGACAACCATGAGAACGACGAGCATGAGAACAACTCATACCCAACAATGTTGTGGCCTTCTTAGTCTATCCGTTCGACAGTGTTGTGGAAGAAATAGACCGATATACCTTGCAGCATTGCAGAGGATGAAGAGATGGAGGGAATGGTTGTCAATCTCGCCAGTCATCTAAAACCTCAAGGCACGATTTATACTTCCAAAAAGACTGAACCACAACTTCCTCTCCTTCCTTTTTAAAATACAAATCATACAATTTATAGCAGTTACATGACTCAAGTTTTTGCAAGCTTTTTTGGAATCAAATTTCATCCATAAACTAAAAATAGGAATAATCTATGATTCACTGCTAGAAAGTCTCAAAATCTGAAGTTGAGTTCCTTCAAATTTATGATCTGAAGCGTTTAAGTGATGACTGGGCGTTTTAAAAAACGGCCACGACGATTTTCTGGAAACTTTCGTTATGTACAGACCCGGTTTTCTCCTAAACTGCTACGAAATTTTGAAAACCGCCTAAGTTAAGGATATATCACCCCATTCCCAAAGTGGTTTTTTAACCATTTCATATGATTCCTTACGGTTTGGCCAGAATCTGTTCCCGAAATTTGATACCCATAAAATGACGGGAATTGTCCATGCATCTTTGATTTCTGTTGCTTGTTGATTTGATGCTTGATTTCATTCCTAAGAGATTTGACACCTATAAATATGGGATGATTGTTAAACATTTTCCTCAAAGATGATGGAGAGATCCCATTAAATATGGAAATGGTCCTTCAAATGCTTTGACTAACATCACTGCCGCCAGGTGCCTTGCCACTTGTGCATTTTTGTCTTTATGCTCTGTTGTATGCTTCAAAAATGATGAAATCGATATTTGATTGACCACCATCTCTCCTTATCAAATTGAAGTCAATCCTGCCATGTTGGAATCTGATCCAAATCAAAACTGCACACACAAGGAATATTTTGCAAGTCCATTAGAAAAAAAAACGTGTTTTTCCCTAACTGCTCAGCACTATATGTGATGAATCACATGTGAGCTTTCACTTTGACATTTTTTTGTACATTAGCAACAACAAAAATGTTTGGAGACTTCAAATTTGGTATTATAATAGCTCTCTCAAATGTGGTTTGCACTGCGAACAACAATTTATTCAAGGAGATGCACATCCTAAAGATGAAGATACTAATCATCTAGTTGTGTTATTGTAAACTCAAATTTCTCAACTTCCAACTTTTCTCCTCCTATTTTCATACCCCTAAGTTCACAGATATGAATCTTCTTGGTCTCGTCATTTTGGAAGTTGAAAGTGAGGCCTTTAATAGATGAATATGAGTGTTGATCCTTTGAGGCCTGTCAATTTTCCTTTAGAAATTTCGATCTTTGCTTTTAATTGTTGGAGTTGTGGATCTTGAATAAGTATGTCCCACTGGACACTCTTGTCTCCAATATAAAATCAAAACCCTACAACTCTGGCAGAAATGGACACCAAAGAAATTTGGTGTGTTTCATACATTTCATCTTGAGACCTCCCTTTAATTTCTCATGCTTGTGACGAACATACATAACGAAGAGTCATTGTTGTTTTGTAAGCGATGATCTCAACACCTACGCACTTTGATAGACACTACATGATGTTTCATACATAATAAATTTTGACATCTGGACACAACTCTTGAAATATATATATCGGTGAACTTCAATGCTAGGCACTTATTGAGAATGATGTCGATGACCTAACCCTTGGACTCGTTATTTTTTTTTCTCTGTGAATACCCAAGTGGATCGTTTCATCAACACATAATCTCCTACCTATATGCGGTTCAGAGTTTCAGGCTCCTTCAAAGTTAATAATATATGGTATTTGTTTTAGTGCAATGAGAACTATGCCACATACACAAGAAAGTAGATGACTTGGTTGTTGATACATAAAAGCTCATGTAAAGAACATTACATTACGCTGCAAGAATGCCTTGCTTCTAGTAGCACCATTATTTTTTTTTGTGGTATGTGCTACTGGAACATGGCACCAGAGTTAAATTTTATCCTGTAGATTTGGGTACTAACAAGAACAAAGCTAAAATTGTTAAGATGAGGGACACCATGGCTGCCATTTTCGATCTATCTTTGGCACTCATATTTTTTTTCATTTGGATGAATATTACTATAAGAACTAGGCCATTCATAATTTCCAGTTTACCAATAATGGCAGAGAGATCGAGGAGTTCTAGGAAACGACAAGAGAGAAGTCTACTCACAACCACCATTTACAAAATATGTTTCAACATGATGGTATCGTGCTCGTGAAGTTCTTCTCTAGTACACATGAAACCAATAAATGGAAAAACATTCAACATATACACATCATAAATCATTATTTCAAACCAATCAATGGAAAAACACCCAACACATGTATAAATCGTCCAATGTTAAGGATTCCAACACATGTATACATCTTTCACAATGCCATGTCAAGTTGTATCAAACACATGTATACATCATAACATGAAACCAGTGATCAATAACAAGGTATCCAACTCTTAATATAAAAAGATAATTATAATAATTGAAAGTAGCTAATCACATATTACCAATAATACAAAATTCATAAACAACTAATCACGAAGGAGAGATCAACTATTATCAACAAAGTATGGTACTTAGTAACCATCCCCTAGTAAAGGGGGTGTTACAAAACAAGAATCAACATGCTTATCAGACTCCAGAGTGACGTGCAGATGTGTTAGATGATGGTAAATTAGTTGACTAGTGTCGCCAACTAGCTCCCTGAATGTTGGCTCCGGGTGATCCACGTGCGACCTAACATTTAGTTTTCCTATTTAAGGTGTACCCATTAGAATTGTTGATAAATCCTACAGAGTTGTTAAATATATCAGTGTGTGACTGTACACTGCCAGTTGTCCTGGCCAGCTGTACGAGTTAGTTAGGATCTCTTATTTTGTTTCTTGATTTTCTTGAGCCTATTTAGCTCAACTCTTTTACCTTTTAGAATATACTCAATAATATACTCAACACTATTGCGCTCTACTCATCTTCTTGTTTTCCATTTTCTATATTCTTTGCTTCACATTTTGTCATGGTATCAAAGCTTCAGACGTAAGCCTCTTCACATATTCTGGAGAGCAACTCGATCTTAAGAAGAATAGAGCTTACACTATCTACGAGAGAACAAGGACGCAAGTTTCTTTACAAATCTTGGAGAACAATTCGCAGTCCGAAGTTCGCTCAAAATATCATTGCAAACAGCAAGCACGAAGAAGCAAAAGGACACAATGTTTAAAGAATCTTCGAGAATAGTCGGTGGTCCACTGAAGGAGCGTGGAGAAAAAAGGTTCGCTCAAAATATCGCTGGAAACATCACAGCGCGTGGAGGCAGACTTGCAGAAGGAGAAATGAAGGACACAAAAAAATTAAAGATCAGTGAGCTTTTAAAGAATTCGTGAAAGATTCACGAAATTCCTTCTTAAGAAAAAAATCTTTGCAGATACAACAAAAGACAAGCTCAGCAGCCGTAAGATCGGCCCTGCGAATAGATCTGATCCTTTAATCAAGCTCAGAAAGGACGACGAGCCAACAGGAAAGGAGAATTTTTTCTTATCCGTAAGATCTCAGTGTGAGCAAGCTCAGCCGTCATATCAAGCAAAGATTAAGCCACAACCGTTAGATCTCATCATAGAGAAATCGATGGTGAGGAGGCATTGTGGGGATCAGAGAGGAAATTAAAGCGCAAGAAAGTTGTAAGCCCGAAATCACTCGGGATCGTTGATCTTGTCAGATCAACAGATCAACGACGGATATTGATCCCACTACAGACAAGCATCTTTGCTTTGCAGAGATCGGAAAAGAGATTAAAGAGTGAGCGATTTGAGTCTCCGTAATCACTTGTGGTTGTTGATCTTCAAGCAAGTGACATGCATCTGGTGAACTTGTACTCCGGGAGGAAGCCAACAGAGGCTGAGGAGTAAAGCTCTCCCGAAGGTCCGAAGAGTCGAAGTAGATCCAGAACGTCGATCGAAGTGGACACATGGCAGGAGATCCTGCACTTCGGCGATAATCACTTCGGAAGAAAGAAGGATACGAGAAGCCATAACTCCCAAAGGCCCAAAGCCCAGAGTTCATTTGGATCATCCATCAACAAAGACACGCGACACCAAATCCCTCACTTCAGAGACTTAGCACTCCAGAAGGTCTTGCGGAGCGAGATCTACCTGAAGTCCTGAAGTAAATCTGAGCCCTTAAAGGCTGTGAACAAGCATCGACAAATCTGTCACTTCGGAAGATTAACACTTCATAGGTTTGAAGTGTCGTTCACCTCAGAACACCCAAAGCCCGAATTCCTGAAGTATTTGTGGACCATTGATCTCAAATCAACGAGGATCGGTGATCCATGCTAGAGGCTGGAAAGGAATATCACCCGAAGCTCTGAAGTAATTGAGGATCGTTGAACTCAACTCAATGAGGATCGTCGATCTTTGGAATAAGACCGTTATTAGGCCATTCATCTATTCGGAGCAATGGAGACCTTCAGGGTCGAAACACATGAAGCCCAAAGACCCGGAGCGCCTGGTTCTCACCCCATGGTCACATGACAAGCTAAACTTCATTTTTTTTTACTCTCTAGTAAACTCAAAAATCCCAATTCCTCCATTAGAGGGGCTACAGTTGCTAAAGCAGTGGTCATCCCCATGTTTTTCGGCCCGAATTCACACAGAGGATTTCACGGAGCTAGTTTCGACAGAGGAAACAGGTAAGCACGCAAAACTCTAACAATTTTTTTTGTTAAAGTTTTTTTAAGATGGCCACCTCTAGCGATTTAGGACCAACTCAAGGACCGATTCTTCTTGGAAAGAACTATGAGTTTTGGTCTCTTAGAATGAGATCCTTCTTGCAAGCACAAGGGTGTTGGGATCCAGTGGATCTTGGATATGTGGAACTAGATCCAGCATACCTTGCTACCATAACCAACCAACAAAGAACTGCTCAGGCAACACAAAGGAACAGAGAGAATAAGGAAAAATTATGGGTTCAAAACTCAGTGGATGACTCGATTTTCTCAAAAATCACAAGCATTGTTACTTCTAAACAGGCCTAGGACATCCTTAAATCAGCCTACCAAGGAAATTATAGAGTCAAAATAGTCAAACTGCAGACCTTGAGGACACATTTCAAGACTTTAAAAATGACAGAATCTGAAAACATTGATCAGTTTATGACCAGATTCATGGGAATTGTAAACCAGATCAGATTGACTGGTGAAGCCATACCTGATCAACGAATTGTTGAGAAAGTCCTTAGAATTTTCCGAAAGAAATTCGAAATGGTTGTTACGGCTATCCTTGAATCCAAGGATCTTTCAAATTTTTCAACGGATGAATTAATGGGCTCTCTATTGACACATGAGACCAGACTTCATCTCGAAGATGAGTCAACAACAAATGCTTTCAAGACTCAATTCTCCTTCAGCGGAGAGAGAGGCAAAGGAAGAGGCAAAGGTCACCCAGGAAGAGGGAGAAGTCCAAGTAACCATCACTCAAGTGAAGGTCACAAACAACATAACCAGAATTAGAATTTCCAAGGTCACAGACAACAAAACCAGAATCAGAACTTCCAACCTCAAAGAGGCAAAGGGAGAAGATAAAATGACAAATCAAGCACACAATGCTATTACTATAAGAAGTTTGGGCACTATGAATCTGAATACTGGAAGACACAAGAAGATAAGCTCTCAGTCAGAGCACATGTCTCAAATCATGAAGGAGAAACCTCATATGGTATGTTTATCTCATTCCACAAGACTGAAGAACAACATAAAGATCTTTGGTTATTGGACAGTGGATGCAGCAATCACATGATAGGTAACAAAGATTTACTCTCATGTATTGATTCTTCAATTTCATCTGAATATCACACTTGGAAATGATTCTTTAGTCAAAGTTCAAGGAAAATGAACTGTTTCTATTCTTACTAAACAAAATGTAAAGAAAGACATCACAATGTCTATCGTGTTCCATATCTGACACATAATCTATTAAGTGTAGGACAACTAATTGAACATGGCTATAAGGTACTTTTTGAAGGAGCATCATGTAGGATATATGATAAAACCCCCAGCAAAAAATTGATTTCTAAAATCCACATGACCGGGAATAGAATGTTTCCCCTGACCCTCAGAACTGCAAATTTGATCCATTCATATGCACAAAGTGCATCCACCCCCATTGAAACTATGGTTTGGCATACAAGATTTGGACACCTACCCTTTCAGATTCTAAGTCTTTTACAGAAGCACTCCATGGTCAAAGGTCTACCTGTCTTCAAAGAGAAAAATCCCCCATGTGAGTCTTGCATACTTGGAAAACATAAGAGAACTAGTTTTCCACAGTCCTCCACTCAAGCCAAACAACACCTAGAGCAGGTTCACACTGACCTATGTGGACCAATGCAAACAAAGTCAATAGGTGGTAGCTATTATTTTCTAATGTTTATTGATGACTTTAGCAAGAAAATTTGGATCTATTTTCTCAGACACAAATCTGAAAGTTTTGCAAAGTTCAAAGAATTCAAAGATGGAGCTGAAAAACAAAGTGGCAAATATGTAAAAGCACTCAAGTTAGATGGAGGAGGAGAATACAACTCCAAATAATTTGCAAATTTCTGCAAATCACAAGGCATCATCATGCAAACTACAGCCAGGTATACTCCACAACAAAATGGAGTGGATGAAAGGAATAATCAGTCAATAATGAACATGGCAAGAAGCCTACTCAAAGAGAAATGTATGTCAAATACATTTGGGGCTGAAGCAATAGCATGCTCAGTTTATCTTCTAAATAGATCTCCAACCACCAGTCTCAAGATGAACGTCCCTCAAGAAGCATGGAGTGGGACAAAGCTAAATGTTGCTCATCTAAGGACATTTGGATGTATAGCATATGCTCACATACCTTCCAAATTAAGAAATAAACTGGATGATAGAAGTGAGAAATGCATCTTTACTGGCTATAGTGAAACATCAAAATATTACAAGCTCTACAATCCAATCTCAAAGAAACTGATTCTCTACAAAGATGTAAAATTTTTTGAAAATCAGTTCTGGAACGAGTATGAAAATCAACCAATGGAAAGTCAAGATCCACTACTGTCACATCTTGAAGACACAAATAATTCAGGACAACAAATGCATTAGCCTGCTCTTCCAAGGCTGCAGGTATAAGGACAATTTGAAATTTCTCAAGATAACTCTTCTTCCAGCAGAAACTCTTCCTCTAAACTTCCAAATTAGAGAACTCGAAGTTTGAGAGAAATCCATCATCAGTTGGATGACATTGATCAACACAATCTTTTGCAGTAATGTCATGTCAACCGATATCTTTTAAAGAGGCAACTAAGGAGCCACATTGGGTTCAAGCAATGAACCAAGAGATTGAATCCATTGAGAAGAACAAGACATGGGATGTAACACACCCACTATGGCATAGTAAAATTTTTGCTTTTCCTCAAGGGACAGAATCCTTGAAGTCCTACGGGGGCCTAGCGCAGGCTAGTTCTTCCCTGTTCACCTCCCTGTGATCATGGGTTAGGACCACAGGCCAAACAAACCAGGTGCCTTTTCGTGTTTCGCGACTCATTGATACAAGTGAGTCCAATCTTAAAGGTAGAATGGCGAGGGGGCTCCAGAATGAAACCCTAGCCATAGATCTGGGCGTGCAGTTTCTAGTCGTCTAGATCTACCCGCTGCTTAACGACAAAGAACTAGCTCCCTTTCTTTAGTCCCTATCTCGATCGGACCACCTACGCACCTAAATGCAAGCGCCTTTCACAACTCGCGACCTCGCAAGTCGTGAGTCAAAGACCCTTGAATTTCCTTCACCAATCGTCGATACCCGAGATTCCGATATGGTATGGCCCCTCCTTATTAGCGCTCTCCATGCATGACCACCAGCTAGGGATAACTACTAGCCTTGCTTGCAACTTCTTGACTTGAGTTGTTGGGCCTTTGTGCTCCTTTCTTATGAGAACCCAAAGTACGAGAAGTCAACAGGATGTTGACTCCCGTTTCAAACGACACGTGTCCACCACCTGTCACCACTTCTCCCTCTCTCTAGGAATCTTATCATTACACCACCTCTCAACCACATGGGTCCCACCAAGCAGACATGCCACGTGTTGCATAAGCTCTCGCAACTCGCAAGCTCGGGACTTCTACAGTCGAAACTGATTCCCCTCAACCTCCGAGACCCCGATATGAGATATGGCGAGGAGGTCCTGACTCAATGGTTGCTCCTACTTCTCACTATTCGAGACTTCGCGACTCCAAGGGTTTGGTATTCCACCTCCAAACTCACGAATCCTCGATACGCGATGTATCGAGACGTCAGATCCCACGACTGTCCTTCCTCTTTGATCAACGGCCCAGATCACATCGCGATCTCACGACTCGGGACTTCGTGACTCCAAGAGCCTGGTCTTCCACCTCCAAACTCACAAATCCCCAATACATGAAATGGTCAGATCTCTGCCACCTATCCTCCAACATGGATGGTCCTGATGTCTTCGGGACTTTTGGGATATAGTCGAGTTCACTCTCCCGCCTAAGTAAAGGTTAATATCGACGGCTTAAAGAGCTCTGATGGGTCCCTGGAATCTACGGTCCAGGATCCCATTGCTATTTGTGAAGGCTGAAAGGGCGAGGTGTTAACGCCTACACTCCTTCTCTAGATCCGTCGGTGTTGACAGGCTAGGGGTATTCCCG
>SNQJ01S0083878.1:0-34751 GCA_010110895.2 Picea sitchensis
CGGATAATCTTATACAACTCTGATTATCACAATATATTATGGTCGATTCTGGAATCTAATCAAATAAATCAGATATTAACTTCCTTAGCCATACTGCTTCTTTGCATGCTTCACAAGCTGCCATATACTCTGCTTCTGCTATACTGAGTGCGACAGACTTTTGTTTCCGGCTGCCCCAAGATATTATAGCGGAGCCCAAGATGAAACACATACCTGAAGTACTATTTCTATATTCTACACTTCCTACCCAATTAGAGTCTGTGAATCCATGAAGTTGGATATCACTAGATGTGGTATATCTCAACCCATAGTTTATTGTCCCACGAATATATCTTAGGACATGCTTTGCAGCTATCCAATGTTCTTGTCTAGGTTCCATCTGGAACTGACTTAATGTATTTACAGCAAAGAAAATATCTGGTCAAGTATTTACTAAGTACATCAATGATCCAATTAGCTGTCGATATAGAGATGGATCTACTGGATCTGAGTCTGGGACTTTCACTTTTCTTATATCTGCATTCATAGGAGTGCCCATGGATTTGCATTCCATCATTCCAAATTTTTGAAGTATCTTTATTGCGTACTTTCCTTGTCCAAGAAATACTTCACCACGCTTCTGCCATACGTCTAGTCCCAAGTAATAGTGCATGAGACCTAGATCTTTCATATCAAATTCAGAGGCTAAATCCTTCTTGCACTGGATGATTAGAGATTATTCACCTGTTATGAATAGATCATCAACATATAATAGTAGAATCGCAGGTGCGTTGTCCACGACTTTGTAATAAAGGTTTGGATCTGCATGACTCTTGGAGAGACCAAGTCTTGTTATATAGTTGTCCATTCTGGCGTACCAAGCCCTTGGAGCTTGCTTGAGTCCATATAGATATTTCTTCAATCTGCAAACGTGAGTGTCTCTGGAATGTACCTCGAATCCTTGAGGTTGTTCAATATATACTTCTTCTTCAATAGCTCCATTGAGAAAGGTTGTATTTACATCCATTTGGTGTAGATTCCATCCCATGGAAGCACAAAGAGATATGATAACTATGATGGAGGTATACCTTGCCACTAGAGAAAAGGTTTCATCATAGTCTTCTCCCTCCTTCTGGGAGAATCCTCTGGCCACTAATCTTGCCTTATATTTATCCATGCTTCTATCTGCTACATGTTTGATCTTGTATACCCATTTTGAGTTTACCACTGATTTCTCTTAGGTTTGGGTACAATTTCCCATACTTCATTTTTCATAATGGACTGATGTTCTTCCACCATAGCTTCTTTCCATTGTCCCTTCTTAACTGCTTCTTCGAATGTAGTAGGTTCTTCATCTAGAATTTTTGTCATGTATGATGCATAACTTGAGAATCTTTTCGATCTTTTTCTCTTCCTAGATGTTCCTTCTGGAACCTTGATTCTTTCTGTGTCCTGTAATGTGGCTTCAAGCCAAGCTGGTCATTTCTTGTTCTTTGGTATATTATCTGGATCAATGTTCTCACATGGCTCCATAGGATGATCAGGTTGATCCTTTTCATTATTTTCTCTTTCTGTGTTTTCTTCATTTGGTTCTTCAATTTCTTCTTCTTCTATAGTTTCTTCAATAGATTTTCTGAAGGCCATCCTTTCATTGAATGTTACGTCTCTGCTTACTTCTATCTTCTGTTGTTCTAGAATATATATTATGTAGGCTTTGTATGAATCACTATATCCCATGAATATCCCCTTCTTTCCTGAGGGTTCTAGTTTATTTCTTTTATCTTTGGGAATATGAGAATAAACTTGACATCCAAATATTCTTAAGTTTTCTACGTTAGGTTTCTTACCTGAGAATGCTTCTTCTGGTGGCATGTCCTTCAGTATGCGATGAGGGCTTATGTTCTGTACGTATATTGTCATCATTGTTGCTTCTCCCCATAGAAACATGGATAGGTCTTGATCGTTCAATAGGGATTTTACTGTTTCTTCGATAGATATGTTCTTTCTTTCTGTTACACCGTTTTGTTGAGGATTATGAAGAACAGTCAACTCCCTCCTAATCCCTGCTCATTTTCATAATGCAACGAACTCCTTCGAGGTGTATTCTCCTCCATTATCTTTTCTTAATGTCTTGATCTTCTTGTTCGTAAGGTTTTCTATTTCTGCCTTGAATTCTTGGAACTTGCTGAATAATTCATCTTTTGACTTCAGTAGGTACAGCCATGTCTTTCTTGAATAGTCATCTATGAAGGTTACATAGTAGAGAGATTCTCCCAAAGATCTGACTTCCATTGGACCGCAAACATCTGAGTGTATTAGATCTAGGGTTTCCTTAGATCTGTTATTGCTTCTTGGGAATGGTTTCTTGATATTCTTCCCAAGGGCACATCCCTTGCAAAGTCCTTCGTGTGTAGATTTCAATTCTGGTATCCCTTCAACCATCTTTCTGAGGAAAGGTAATGCTTGATAATTGATATGAGCGTACCTTCTATGCCAAAGCTCATTAGGGTTTAATTTGTCATGTACTAGAGCTTCTTCATTTCATTCTAGTAGTCTATATAGATTTCCTTCACGTCTTCCAATAACCCTAGCATCTTCTATGCTAGAGTCTTTATGCCATGATAACACTTTTTCATCTATGAAGGCTATTCTGTTTCCTTTGTCTTCTAAACATGATATTGATACAAGATTATTTTCTTAACCAGGTACATATAAAACATTGCTTAAGTGAACATGATTACCTGATTCCAACTTGACGGAGGCTTGTCCAAATCCTTCGACGGGGTAAGTGCTTTTGTCTCCAAGCTACACTTTGTACGATGTCTTTCTCTCATTTATATTTGAGAGTCTAGCTTGATCTCCCATCATGTTCCTGGAAGCTCCACTATTTATTATCCACATATCTTCTTCAATTGTCCCGGTAAGTGCTGAGTAGTGTAAGAGACTGATTGTTTCACACATGTCTTCAGTTGACTGGTAACTGGTCATGCCTTGATCCAAAACTTCAACTTCATCATTTCTTTCTTCTGAGAAATTCAATAGGTGCGTTGAGTTAGGGCACATCTGAATATCTTCTCCTTGAGCAAGATGCTCCATCACAAGGTGTCGAATCTGAGAATTAGGGTTTCTGCAACTGCTACTACTAGTAACCTAGTTGCAGTGCTTTGGAAGTTGCTCCTACTAGTAACCCTAACGGCAGTTCCTCAATGAGCTCAATATCTAGCGGCTATGTTTCCTTCCAGCATTTTAGGCTGAATGAAGGGGTGTGGGCCCATAACCTATTATAATATAGAAGATTGTGCTTGTTTTACCATTGACGATACCCTCTTCACCCAACCACTAGCCGAAGCCACCCTCCAAGCACCTTGACCTTGACTGAGAAGAGAATCCTGGTAGCATTCAATATCCAAGAGAGACTAATGCACCAAGCAAAAGAAATAGAAAATAAACTGAACAGATGATCCCACCCAGAAGCTAGCACACCACTTTCCAACTCTCCCAGAAAACTTGCGCACCAAATTGTTGCTACCTGCAACTGCCTGCGCAGATTTAGCTCTCACTGCAACTGCTGAGATGTGAAATAATGAAATTGGTGCTCTGTATTTATAGTGGACTGGCCAGGCTAACTGGGGTTGACTTCTCCTTCTAGGTATCAATAAATTCAATTTAAATGTATTTGTTCAGCCGACGACTTGTCTAGGGTTTCCTTCAATTCTTTGCTTCCTTCCAGAGGATTCTAGTCTCGTCATAGGTCACAATAGAGGTTCATACCTCCCGAAGCTATCATAATATTAACAACGAGGACCTCAGTAGAACCCGCAAGTGAAACTTATATACATTGAACCTTGCGAAGAGGACCCTAGAGTCACTGTTATCACTAGAGGAGGCACTGTTATAGGAAAAGACAAAGTGACCCAAGGAAAGACTATAGAAGAATCAGGGGTTAGGAAATTTGCGGAGAAGACACAAGTTTTTTATGCAAAGAAAGAAAAACAAATATTCAAGGAGGCAAGAAAAGAATTTGCGAGAGACCAAGGTTCTTCGTCAAAGACATGATCAAAAGTAAGAGAATGTGGAATGCCTCTAGAATTCAACCAGTATACACTGCCAGGAGAAGGAAAAGAGGTAAGCAAGCTCATGGAATTATTATATACTTGTATTAAGTTGATTCGGGATGAAAGCATTGTACAAGAGCTAAAAAATTTAATCAGACAGTATGAATTAGGAAAGATAGATCCCTTTCTGAATAGAGAAGTACACCAAGTCTCTAAAAAGAGAAGGACAAATAAGTAACTACACATGAATGCTCAAATTGGAGAATATGATATAGACTATGCAGTCCTCGACTTAGGGTCGGAGGTCAATGTCATGACAAAGAAGACCTGGGCACTGATGGGAAAACCTAAGTTGATCTACTCCCCTATCAGGGTTAGGATGGCTAATCAGCAATCTCTAAGCCCCTTTGTAATATTGTAACATGTCCCAATGGACATCAATGAAATAAGAATGTTTGCAGACTTCGAGGTGATTGAGATAGTTGATGATAGTTGTCCTTACCCTACGATGTTAGGAATTTATTGGGATTTCAATAATTCCACTATGGTTGATTTAAAGAAAATAAGAATGATGTTTGAAGGAGATGGCCTTAGGTTCATTGCACCTTTGGATCCCGACGAAGGTCAGAGATACACAAAACCCATCAGGGAATAAGACCATGCATATGAACTAGAAAACATATACAAATTAACAACCAGACACCAGAATTACATTAACCCTACGGCAGATGGGAAACTAAGCTGGATAAGTGACAATGCATTCTCATTAGATTTAGAATAAGCACTGGAAAACTAGCAGAAAAATATGCACGAAGTATATACAAGGAGATGTGCTAGATTAACCAGAGAAGTTTGTTGGATTGGTACAACAATAAGTAACTTGCCCACCTTTGATGGTCTAAATCATTTAGAAGAATTCTTGTTGGAATTTGAAGAAATTGTACCAATACAACAAATATTGTTGGAAATGGATGAGGCATTGAAATAAACTCCAGCAAGATGGTGGGGGACACACAAAAACAACATTACAGACTATATACAATGTCGCACTTTGATGACAGCATGGTTTTCAAAGCAAGTAGAAGGCTATGAAGTTAGGTACACAGGTCGAAGTTGTCCGAAGGACCATGTGTGACATTGTGAGGAAGCATAGATCAACATTCCTCAAGAGCAGTGGGTGCACAAATTCATCAATACACTAGACACAACCCCTATCAATTGGTACCTACAAGCATAACGGTGCCTCGTCACTGCAGATTGGGAAGGTATGACTCAGAACATTGTAACTACCTTTTTCTTTGAAATCCAATATCCCACGGTGGATCAAGCATTACAGATTGTAAGACAAAAAGTATTTGAGGAGGCCCCTAGCCTCCCTTTGGAACAAGAAGAGGATGAATGGATTGTGCCTCTCCAGAAACTGCAAGGTTGTTACAATATCAATGATGATGAAGATGGTGATCTGAGAAAGGTGAACATCGTCGAAACAGAAGGATAGAGAGACATAGAAGGACCAGGAGTTGAACTTCCTTTCATTGGACAACTGATCAAGATCAAGATAGTCAATATTGGAACAGAGCAAACACTGAAGCTTGCAAATGTTGGAGATTATTGGGAAGCTACCACTATTGCCAAGATCACAGAGTTACTGCATGAATATCAGGACTTGTTTTCTACAAATTTCACTGATATGAAGGGCATTAAAGGGCCCATGGGAGATATGAGGATCGCTTTGAAGATACATGCAAGGCCAATTAAACAGAGACCCTACAGATTGAATCCCAAATATAAGGAGAAAGTGAAAATTGAACTTGACAGAATGTTGGAAGCAGGAACTATAGAAACTATTGAAGAGTGAGAGTGGATTATCCCTATGGTGATACAAGACAAAAAGACCAGAGAAATCATGATCTATGTAGATCTCAAGAAGTTGAATGATGTATGTTTTCATGACCCATTCCCTACACCATTCACTGACGAAGTGTTAGATAATGTAGGAGGGCAGGAGGTATATTCTTTTACAAATGGATTTTCAGGATACCATCAGATCTGAATTGCCAAGGAAGATCGCCATAAGACCACATTTGCAACAGAATGGGGATCCTACCAGTATATAATGATGTCATTTGGATTGAAGAATGTCACAGCCATCCTTTCCAGGGTGGTGGTCGAAGTGTTCAAGGAGTTTTTACATAAATTATTAAAATCATATTTTGATGATTGGACTATTTTTAGATTATTACAAAATCATATTGAATGTTTAAGATTAATGTTGGATAAGTGCAGGCAGTGTCAGATTGTCTTGAACCTGAAGAAGTGCATCTTCTTTTCACCCTTTGGAGTGTTGTTAGGTCATATTGTGTGTAAGAAGGGACTACTGGTAGACCCATCTAAGATTTACATTATAGTTGACATGCCCCCCTCCTACTTCAGTCAAACAGTTGCGCACTGTGCTGGGACACATTGGATACTACAGGAAGTTCATTAAAGGTTTTGCACAGATCACAACACCCATGGATAATATTTTGAAGAAATATTGTTTTTTTAATTGGACAGAAGAATGCCAATAGAGCTTCGACACACTGAAACCGAAAATGGTTATTGCGCCTATTCTGGTTTTCCCAGATTGGAGCAAGGAATTTCATGTGCATGTCGATGCATCTTATATTGCATTAAGAGTTGTGTTAGCACAACCAGGAACTGGAGACATTGACCACCCGTTAGCCTTTGCTATTAGGAATCTATCAAAAACTGAAATTAATTACACCACCACTGAGAGAGAAGGGTTAGCCATGGTGTATGTGTTGTAGAAGTTTCACCACTACTTGATGGGAGGACACTTTAAAATGTTTACTGATCACTCCACACTGAAATAAATACTTAACAAACCAGTGTTGTTGGGGAGGATATGCAGATGGCTTCTGCTATTTCAGGGATATGATTTTGAGATTGTGGTTAATCCCGGAAGAACAAACAAAGGTCCTGACCACTTGTTGATGTTAGAACATGGAGAAGAGCCTACTATTTTGGAGGATAAATTGTTGGATGCATAGTTACTGGCCATTAAAAATATTGATGATCACTTTGCGTAGATAGTCCAGTTCCTATCAACAGGAATGGCACCGAGTGAATATACAATCACCCAGAAGAAGAATATGGTAGTGCGTGTTGCAGAACTTTCACTTATAGCTAGACAACTATACAAGATGGGTCCCGATGAGATATTGAGGAGGTGTGTTATGGAGGCAGAGAGACCATTGATCCTCGCAAAATCTCATGAAGGCATCGTAGCAGGACACTATGCAGGGAAAGAAACAACACAGAAGGTTCTTAGAGTTGGCCTCTGGTTTCCTACCTTACATAGAGATGCTAAGGACTATTACAGAGCCTGTGATGTATGCCAAAGAGTTGGAAAATCGTCCAGAAGAGATGAAATTACTTTAGTACTGTAGCTGACCCTACAAGCATTTGAGAAATGGGCCATTGATTTAATGGGACCTGTAAACCCACCAGGGAAGTGCACAGGAGAAAGATACATAATCACTACGATAGAGTACTTGACCAGATGGGTTGAAGCAAGAGCAGTTAAGGATTGTAGTGCAACTACAACTGCGTGCTTCATATTTAATGACATCATAACCAGGTTTGGATGCCCGAAGATCCTTATGAGTGATTAAGGCACAATAAGACCATTGAAGCCTTAAATGAGGAATTTTCATTCCATCATCAGAAGAGCGCACCCTACCATCCACAAGCAAATGGGACAGTTCAAGCATTCAACAAGATTTTGGAGATAGCACTGACAAATATTTGCAGTGTGAATAGGGATGACTGGGATTTAAGAGTACCAACAGTACGATGGGCCTATAGAACCACTTGCAAGAAGCTAACAATGCAGACCCCCTTTAAGTTGGTTTACGGTCTCAAAGAAGTTGTCCTGATGGAATATTTGGTCCCAAGATTAAGAATCGCAGCCTTTACAGATATGGATGACACTGGCATTTTTCAAGAGAGGCTTGCGTAGTTGTTCTAACTAGAAGAAGACATATTTATTGCAGGATTCCATCAGCAAGTAAAGAAGGAAAGATAAAAGGCCTACCATGATAGACACATCAAGAAGAAGGCATTTAAGCAAGGAGATTTGGTACTGGTATATGACAGTAAGTTCACGAAGCATCCAGGAAAGTTCAGAATGCATTAGTTGGGGCCATATGAGGTTGTCTATGTTACAGAAGAAGGAGCTGCGTAGTTGAAGACTTTGAATTGAGAATGGAAGGAAGGTTCATTGAACGAGAGTCGGTTGAAATTATATTATGACAATCTGTTGACTCGTAGATCTCTCTAAAAGCATAAGGAAAAGGGTCCAGGTACCAAGTGTAGTTGAAACTAGGTACCAGACACAGAAAAGACAGTCTACACACAGTGGGGAGGACAGACCAGAAAGCACAGGCTGCTCCACGCAGCCTGAATTCGAAGCAAATCAGAAGGATCAGATCTGAAGTGCCTCGGGACGAGTCACAAGTGAGTGTTGGGGGCTTGTTGGCCCTTGGGTATGGAAGTAAGCGAAGATTAAGGAAAAAAAGATGGAATGTGAACTACGCAGAAGATACAGTGACTGATATTGAGTCGAAGTGAGCAGAAGAGAAGAAAAGACGGTGCAAAATAAGAGAAAGCAAGTCGTTGGATGAGGAGATCAAGGATGGACAAATCAGCAAAGAAGACGGATCGTGGACAACTCAGCAAGAAGAAAAATCCACTGTTGGATGCTTTGAAGCACCACACGAGAAGGAAGGAAAGATGGGTTGGCAAAGCCCTAAAAACGCAGGTCAAGTTGACCTAGGTTTTTAGACACCTAGGGTTTTGGTATCTAGGGTTTTGACACCTAGGTTTCAACCTAAGGATGTCGGTGAGCTATTATAATGTATAAATAAAGGTCAAGAGGACCTCGGATGGGTTGGTGCTAGGTTGGTTGAGAGTTCATTGCTATTGTGAGATCGTGTGATTACTACTATGTGAGAGAGAAGTGTTGGTGTGAGGGCCTTCTATATTGTAAGATCTTCAGTTGGGTGCGAAGATCAACCCTGCAGCTGGGTCTGCAGGGAGGGAAGACATAGAAAGAGAGAGAGAGATATCTACAGGCTAAGAGCGCAGATAAGAACTGTATGCTTCCATCTTAATATATTATAAAGCATAGTTCTGTGGATGTAGCCCTAGATAGAGAGTGAACCACGTATATCTTGTGTTATGTGTGATTGATTTTGGGTTCTTTGTCATATGATATGTTTCTATTGTGATATTGTGTTAGATTTGATAGATAGTTGTGCGAAGTATATCTAAGATGGTAATTGATATCTAGATGTTGTCTTGTTCATGTATTGGATCCACTCTATATTCCCTTGGTTGTATACATATGTGTCCTGCAACCCCCCATAACTACTTTGGGTGAGATTGCATCTGCCTCCCAGGTGTTGCCGAAAGGGCCAGTAGTTAGGGCTTGTTGGTGCGCTCTTGGAGATGAACCCTGGGTCTGCCCCTATGCCAACATGAGCCATCCATGTGGAAACAAAACAAAGAGAAGAATAAATATTACTTTTACCCCTATGTGCTTATGTTAGCTAATCTTTCTTGTGATAAAGGACTCTAAGTGAAGTGTAGTTTCCTTACAGAGTAAAATAAATTAAAATCCAAAGGCTAGGGTCCTCAAACCACTCATAAAAACCCTTATAATTTGAAAAAATGAACTTATGTGTGTGTTGTAGTTTTGACAGGCGCATAGAGGGGACAAAATATGTAGAGTAATGAAAGTTTTCACGTGCACATTGCGCATAATGTGTGTTTGTGTCCCTTGAAAGTCGTGCACTTCCTTTCACGCATCGAGAAAGAAATTTCCAAGTGAAATTATCTTGCCTTGGATCTGAATTTTGACTTTGGAAGGCTGGACAAGGTCATTTTTGGTACCTTCATATCAAAACAATTAGAAATAAGTGCTCTCAAGACTTAAATAGGGAGGAATTTGATATCGATCCCCAGTATGGTCGCCAATCTGTTGTGTTGGTTTTGTCACATGGTAGAGCAAAAACAAAACACTTACCTTCTTAGTTAAGTCAGCTAAACAAGACAAAGTTTTGTGAGTTGATTAGATAATCAAATACACATGAAACAAGGGAATCAAACTAAAAAGAAAAAGAAATAAATGTTAGAGAATCTTGCAAGAACTAGAACCATGAAAAGAAAAAAATGATCATCATATAGCTACCAATGGATCAATAAATTGATAGGCTAACATTGTAGATAAAGGCAGGGACCTATGAATCCCCTCTTCCTCCTTGGGAGGGCTCCTCAGTTCCCTAATAGAGAGTTCTCTTCATGGAATGGCAAGTGACAATGGTGAAGAAATACAATGTCAATCCTCTCAAGAGGTGAGTGGAATGGCCCTTGATATAGTGTTTGAATGATTCCAAGAGAAAAGAGGATTCTCCAAGAAGAATTCTTGAAGCATAGCAATACCTTGAAGTTCTTATTTTTCTAGCACACCCATGAAACATATTTATAGTGTCCATTCATGGAAAGATACAACTAGTTCATAGTCTGAAAAAGGGTCTTCTAGGGCACTTACTAGCCCTTGACCAGCCTCCAAGATAGATTTCGCTCATATTTGAGTGTCAAATCATTTTGGGAGTCAGACTAGAAGTCGTTGAGAGGCCGACAAGATTCATAAATTCATCGTTCATGAGAACTGTGCATCTTTTCTCGTAGACAGAGGTGCATCTTGCACACAGTGCACGTTGAGTGTCATGTTAACCTGCGCATTCTACGCACTGTGCACGTGCTTCCTTTGGTGAATTTGTGCACTTCAATTTTTGAACCAAGTGTATAGTTTTGAGCCTTTTTAATGAATGTTGATGTTGTAGGTGTACTAATTGCTGCTGGAATTGATGTCTTTCTTCAACCATTGTGTGGAATGTTGCAGATGATTTTTCAGTGATAACACCTACAATACAGGTGAGACAAAAAAATATATGTCTAGGGAGGAAATATGAATGTTGTCAAGTAGGAAAGCATGAAAAGGCTATTGATTGAGACATGAGAACCCTATGGTAAGCCATGATCACCTAGAATATGTTGTCTTGTGGTAACACAAGTTGAAGGGATGCCTCGGCAGAGCAAGTCTGAGGGACGCCTTGACTATAAGGGTCAATGAAGTCTCTAAAATTATTCTTGTGCAAGAAAACCTTGGCAAGGTAAGATGGTTCTCCCAAAGAATTGTATAGCAAAGAAGGGGACGCCTTAGCCTGGTGATCAGAATCTGGACCAGGGGTCAAAATTTAGCCCAAAAATGAAAGTGTTCAGAATCACTTCAAAATAGACAGGTGTGTAGGCCTCATCCTCACAAACCCAACTCACTTTGAATGGGTTCAAATGGACACTATATGAGTGAGATATTGTGTTCTGTTCGATTTGCCAAATAGGCAAAAAAAAATTGTTGACTGTATAATCCGTATAGTTGACGTGGCAGGGTCATACATCTGACATGGAATGATGATGATGTGGCATGATGGTGAAGTGGAAAGTACTAAGTTGGCATTTTAGTTGGCAGACACATGAATGAATGAGATTGCGACACGTGGCATCATTTTGGCAAATGGTATAGTGCCACGTGGCCCAGGTGTGGGCTGCCACGTTGCACCTTGTTTATGATGTTTAAAATTTTATGGAGTCTGTGGGGATCGAAACCTAGACCTCCCCCTCTCCCCAAGGTGGAGTCCCTTCAAAGAGTATGGGCTACCAATAGCCCACGTATTTTTCCTTGTTATATATGTGTTGTGGCTTTTATTTAAAGTCGAATTTATGTGTAGTTCGGGCACGAGTCCGAGCTGGGGCTTAGCCCTAGCCCTCAGTTTTGTGTGCCATATACATGTGACCTCCACTACACATTTTGCGCATGATTTTTAAATGGATTTTAACCCATGTGCCTTCCACTTGTCAAGCGAAAAAGCAACCTTGCAAACGGTGCCCCTTTTTTAGCGCTGGGACGTGGCCATATGCCCCCCATGCACCCAACACCTCCACCTTTTTAGGCCCTAAGTCCGCTAATGATGTGACAATTTGGCACATTTTGTGGAGATGCGTGTGTGTGTTGGGTTTAGGCATGGGAAACACCCAAAATCCAAGTTACTCACACAGAGGTGCGACTTGGCGAACCAAAGACAACAAGCTTAAAGGAGAAAAATGGCAGGAGGCCTATCTTCTTCATTTTTTGGCCAAATGAGGTGCCAAAAAATCCCAGCTAGGGGTTTTTGGATGTTCTGAATCCATTGATATTGTTTTCAAAGCCATTTGGAGACTTTTCATGTAGGTTTGGATACATTGAAGTTTCAGGGAGATCTAGGGAGCTTAGGGCCACCATTGAAGGAGGCCATGCTCAGATGAGCCCAAATTTCATTTTCAGTGACTAAATAGTCATTTTTGACTAATTGTTATTCTCTGAACTCATTGGAACAGGTTTCAAAGGCATTTGAGGACTTTTACAGGTGTTTTTTCCACGAGTAAGCTCAGGGAAGCTCAAGGCCACATGTAGAAGAGGTCATGCCCGGATGAGCCATGCTCTGTTTTCAGAGATCTAATAGTCATTTTTGGGTTTTTTATGTATTCTGAACCCAATGGTATAGTCAGTAAATCCATTTGAGTTGAGCATAAGCTTGTAAAATAATTTTATACAAACTAATCTCAGAGAGCCTAGTCCATTGATGGAGGCTCAAGGAGATGTAGCCCAGTTGGGGGTGAACTCCTTTATCATGTTGTTATTGTTGTGAGTTTTTGTTGGTTATTATTTGCTGCAACTTATGTTTGTTGTTGTATTCTTTAAACAACATATTTAACCTTTTAAAAACCTCACACATAAACACATAAAACAAGCCTAAACTTGACACATAAAACCTCTTGCACAACTATGACATAGAGCAAGGTATTGAAGTTTATTTTAATGGAGTAGAGGGTGCTTGCATAGCAAAACAAGTCAGCCCCCTATTTTCATATCAGGTGGTATCAGAGCATAGTTTTTCTCATGTGATTGCCATTGATAGCTAGAGATTTAATTGTTGGTATTATTGTGCAAATTTTGTGTTGAAGTTTGATATCTTGCAAGGATGGAGGAAGCTTCAAACAGTGAGATTTCTCATACATCTTCATTAGCCAAGTTCTTTGACAAAGAGATGTTGAAGGTGATTGTAACCATGATAGATATGGTACAAGAGATGTTGGAAGATAGGAAGGAGAGCATTGTCCTTCAAGAGCAGTTGATGGCCATGAAGGAGGAGAAGCACCAACTTCTTGAAAAGTTGCATGAGATGGAGACTCAGCTCCATGAGGCAAAGGAAACCCTTACCAAGTACATGCATGAACATGAGGTATGTAATGTTGGTTTTTCTTCAAATTCCTCTCAAGATGAATGATTTGGTGTTTTTGAAAATCATACAAGAGGAATAGGGTCCAAGTTATTGTTAAAAATGGGCTATGAAGGTAGAGGGTTAGGCAAGCATGCACAAGGAATTGTTGAGCCTATTGTTTTTGAGGAGAGGCCCAAGTATAGGGGTATTGGATATGAACAGAAAGGTGGAGCATATTCCAAAGTTGAGGAGACAAGGGAAATAGTTCCAAGAACAACTTTTGTTGCAAGTTCAATCCCTCAAACATGCAAAGTGTGTGTTCAAGATGAATGCAAATGTCTGAAACAAGAGAGTTGTGAAAGCCATGAGGACAAGAACATTTTTGTTGGTCTTCAAAAGAGAGATGGTAAATCTTCAAATTCGCCTCCTCAAAAAGGCGATAAAGGTGAATGTTCAAGGACTTTTGTTGCAAGTTCAATCCCTCAAGCATGCAAAGTGTCTGTTCAAGATGAATGCAAATGTGTGAAACAAGAGAGTTGTTACAACCATGAGGAAAAGAACATTGTTTTTGGTCTTCAAAGAAGAGCTAGTAACTCTTCAAATTCACCTCCTCAAGAAGGAGATAAAGGTGAATGTTCACGGTATATTTGTGCCTATAATTCAGTTGCTTTTGATTATCTTGAGCATGGTAAATTTTCATGTAAAAATGGAAGAAAAATTCCATGTACATATTGTGGTTTAGACAACCATCATGTTTCAAGATGTTGGAAAATATTGACCACATTCAGGAAACTTTCCAAGAAAAGGAAACTTGAAAAGAAGATGCAAAAGATTTACACTCACTGCCAGAAGAGGGGTCATCTCATGGACCAATGTTGGACATTGCATCCAACCACTCATTCATGGCACAAGAAGTAGATGGATAAAGAGACTGGCAAGAATGGAAGAGGAGATTCCATCATTGATGTGAGTCAAGATGATTCACAAGAAGAGGATTTTCAGCAGAAAAAGTCACCATTGACTTGGCTTGGTAAGAAATGGTTAGATTTATTGAACAAGTAAGGCTTGCATTTCTTTGTTTGTAGATGCAAATTTCAGCCTTATGTATTCATTTATGTTGAAAGTATGACAAGTTGTAGCATCTTATCATAACTTGTATGATGCAAGTTTGCATGTGAATGCAATTCTTTTGAAGGCATTCTTGTTATTGCACAACTTCGCCAGGAGGATGTAAAAGATGGGAATGATACTCACTTATTGCAGCCATATATCTTTTTCATTTTCAGCTCTTATGTACCCACATGTTTTTGGGTTTATGTACTTATGTTTGTACTTGAAGGAGAGTTGAAGAGCTAGCACATGCATGTGATTTTGTATGTGTAAACAATGAACTTTATCATAGTTTCACTATGAGTGACTCATGAATGTAACATGGTTGTGTATCATGAATGTCGACTTTTGGAATGTCGATGTGTTTCAAATGAGTCTCAACTTGTGTCAATGTTGTCTTGATGACTATGTTGGGTCGATCATGTTTTTCGACTTATGTTTAGTCGATGGTGTTGTTGGCTTGTAAGTCGATATTGAGTACACCAAGATGAAGGAAAACACCATGTACTTTGATGAAGTAAAAGATGGGACTGTTTTCTTGAAGAGAAAAAAGACTTTGTTGGCATCATTTTCATTCTTATATAAAGTTTGTTTTCAAGATTGATGGTTTTCTTGGTTTGTGACAAGATGTCGCAGGAAAGTATTTTGCAGCCATTGTAGAGAAGATTGTGTTGATGCCAAGAGTTCACAAGAGGGACTTGATTCTCAGTGGAAAGGCTAATAATCTTCCAATCACAAAGAGAACAGTGGGTCAGCAACAACCAGAGAACAGTGGTTGAGGGACATAGCCAGTTGCAGTGTAAGGCATGTCAAGGTACCCAGGTGATTGCCAAAAAGACTTTTCAATTATAAGCATTTGATAAAACTTGGAAGAAGAAGAGTATTGAAGCTCAGGCATATAATCATCAGCTTTTGTGGGTCCAAAAGCCTTTCAGTGGGAAGGTGTGATCAGAATCTAGACCAGGGGTCAAAATTTAGCCCAAAAATGAAAGTGTTCAGAATCACTTCAAAACGGAAAGGTGCGTAGGCCTCATCCTCACAAATCCAAATCACTTCGAACGGGTTCAAACAGACACTATATGAGTGAGATATCGTGTTGTGTTTGATTTACCAAACAGGCAAAAAACATTTGTTGATTGTACGGTCCATACAGCTGACATGGTAGGGCCATACAACTGATGTGGCAAGTGATGAGTTGGCAGTTTAGTTGGTAGACACGTGGATGAATGAGATTGTGACACGTGGCATCATTTTGGCAAATGGTATGGTGCCATGTGGCACCTTGTTTATGGTGTTTAAAATTTTATGGAGTCTATGGGGATCGAAAACCGGACCTCCCCCCAAGGTGGAGCACCTTCGCAGAGTATGATCTACCAATAGCCCACGTATTGTTCCTTGTTATATATGTGTTGTGGCTTTTATTTAAAGTTGAATTTATGTGTAGTTTGGGCACGAGTTTGGGTTGGGGCTTAACCCCAGCCCTCGGTTTTGTGTGCCATATACATGTGACCTCCACTACACATTTTGCACATGAGTTTTAAATGGGCTTAACCCACGTGCCCGCCACTTGTCAAGCGAACAAGCAACCTTGCAAATGGTGCCCCTTTTTTAGCGTTGGGACATGGCCATATGGCCCCCATGCACCCAACACCTCCGCCTTTTGAGGCCCTAAGTCCACTAAGATGTGAAAAATTGGCATGTTTTATGGAGATGCACGTGTGTGCTATGTTTAGGCATGGGAAACACCCAAAAGCCAAGTTACTCACACAAAGGTGTGAATTGGTGAACTAGAGACATCAAGCTTGAAGGAGAAAAATGGCAGGAGGTCTATCTTCTTCATTTTTTGGCCAAATGAGGTGCGGAAAAATCCCAGCTAGGGGTTTTTGGATGTTATGAATCCATTGGTACTATTTTCAAAGCCATTTGGAGACTTCTACTGCATTTTTTTCTACATTGAAGTTTCAGGGAGCTCCAGGGAGCTTAGGGCCACCATTGCAGGAGGTCATGCTCAGATGAGCCCAAATTTGATTTTCAGTGATTGAATAGTCATTTTTGACTAATTGTTATGCTCTAAACTCATTGGAATAGGTTTTAGAGGCATTTGAGGACTTTTACACGTGTTTTTTCAATAAGGAATATCGAGGAACCTCAAGGCCACATGTAGAAGAAGTCATGCTCGGATGAGCCATGGTTTGTTTTCAGAGATCTAATAGTCGTTTTTGTGGTTTTTATGTATTTTGAACCCAATGGTACAGTCAATAAATCCATTGGAGTTGAGAAGAAGCTTGTAAAATAATTTTATACAAACTAATCCCAGAGATCCTAGTCCATTGATGGAGGCTCAAGGAGATGTAGCCCAGTTGGGGTTGAACTCCTTTATCATGTTGTTATTGTTATGAGTTTTTGTTGGTTATTATTTGCTGCAACTTATGTTTGTTGTTGTATTCTTTAAACAACATATTTAACCTTTTAAAAACCTCACACATAAACACATAAAAGAAGCCTAAGCTTGACACATAAAACCTCTTTCACAACTATGACATAGAGCAAGGTCCTGAAGTTTATTTTAATGGAGTAGAGGGTGCTTTCATAGAAAAACAAGTCAGCCTCCTATTTTCAGATCACCTGGGCCTGGAGGGTGAGTGACTGCAAGGAAGAGGATACTTTGATAATTATTATACATTATTGATTGGTATCATGCACACAATGGGTATGTCCAGGAAAAACAGTGAGTTAAGATAACAAGACAGCCATGTGGATGCAAATCCACAGACTGCACAGATAAGTATTGTGCAAGATTCTGAAAACTTTCCTCTTGAATTTTGCACCACAATAAAATGTTTTTGCATGAAATTTTGATTAATATGCTTGTTTTCCAAGATTATTGAAGGCATGTTATGAAGGCCAAGAGTCTGAAAGGACTTGACCCAGAAAGAGGATCAAGATTTCTGAAGAAGCTGAATGACAAAGGCATGACAGGTGTTACTAAGAAAGAAAACTAAAGATGATGTTCCTTTTAAGGGGGAGGGAATTGTAATACCCATGTTTCCCCCATCTTGTAATCAATCATTAATTATGATCACCATGCTATGGCATGTGAAAAATGTAAATATGTTGTTTCTTAGATTTCCAATAACTGACTATGGGGGTGAAGCCTTGAAGTATTGGCCATGATATCACTAGGGGAAAGAGCGAGGAAAATGTAGAGAGGGTTCATTGTGTCAAAATGACCCAAATTCTCCTTTTTGAAATAATAAGCCTCATCTTGATCCCAATGAGAGATCATTTAGTAAGAAAGGGATTGGCGGTTGAACAGTCAACTACCCCAATGAATGGAAGCATGGAGGGTCTGGATGGGGAGACAAAAACTTGTAAGCCCGAAGAACCATAGAGGATAGTGATACTGTAGGCCCAGACTCACCCGAGTTTCCTTCTGACTGAAGGAACAAGACAGGTCTGAAACCTTCCTGAGGATAAGAAAGGCGTGCAAGAACACACGTGAAGTAGACAAGAGAAGACACACGGGAAGAGGAAGAGCGCACGAGGCTCTCCAGATGAGGAGAAGAACTGAAATCTTGATAAGATATTTTGGTTACAAAAAAAAATAGGAGAAGAATATCTCTTAGAATTTACAAGAGAACGTGACCCGAGCAGGAGACTGTGAGTTTGATGCTAAGGTGGAATCTGATAAACCTCACAGAGACTGTGATAGAGAAAGAAACTTTGAGAAACTGCGAAAGTTCCCTAGTGATATCATGGCTTGGAATGGGGGTGGGCAAAGTGTTAATAATGAATGCCTCTAAGCCTATGGTTGGGTGGAAAGGAGAACACCCAAAGTTAGTTGATTGGTGATAAACTGTAATAGATAAGTTTTTTTATGCCCTGTATGCTAGAATTGAAATGCATGATTTGATTATCTGTAGATGTGATCATTTGTGCCATGCATGAAATTGATTATAATGGTATTTACTATCCTTCGGTAAAATATTTTGTTTGAATGGTTGTAAGGAAAAAATATTGGCCTCTGATCCGGTCGAAAAAACCTTCGAGGTGTTTTCCCAAAGGAATCATCTCACAATTCCAGAGTTGGAGCAGATTTTATGGGACTACCACAGTCTCGTTGATTCCTCGAGATTTACTTGTTCCAGAATTAGAAATGATGTCCAGTGACTGAAATGTGTACCCTTCAACCCAGTCGCCTAGGAGACCATGGGCTTGTGCCCTGGACTTGATCAAATCTTGGATAAGAGCAGAGCGTAACCCTTGAAATTTAATAAGGTTCCATATGACCTAGGGTTGGAAACCCCTCACTAAGACTTAAAGGAGTGAAGTTACTCTGGCTTTGGAACTCTTGGAACTCGGAGCTCCAGGACGTGTGACTTCAAAAACCTTGAAAACATTTGAAGGCCGGAGTTGCGAATTGATGAGGATTTTGGATCCAGGAATCCATTGGGAATCACTCTTAGATTTTAGATTGAACTTAGTGAAGAGGTAGCACTAAGTACTTCAGCGAACTCCCACTTCAGGAGAGTAGAGGTGGTCTAACGCCAAAACTCCCAAATCCCAGAGTCGTGAAGTTAATTTGGGACATTGAGAGTAGAGAGACATGTGTCCACAAATCAATAACTATCTGAAAGTTCGATCATCTGAAGGTATAAAAGTGAAAACACAAGAGCGTGCCAGTTTCCCCGAAGCTCTGCAAGTTGGAGTAAATCCTAACTGTGGATGCTAGGTGCACGTGGAGACAAATCGAGTGTGGTTCATAGTTTGGCACTCCAGAATATCTGAGGAGTGTTGTTCTTTGGGTCGATAACTCCCAAAGTCCAGAGTAGATCTTGACCGCCCATTGTAGAGTGCATGTGGACCATTGATCAGATTTATCCACGTGTTCGGAATTTAGAACTCTAGAAGGAAGTGTGGTTCAAGGTGAGGAAACATCTGAATGCTGAAGTTACGAAGTGATGTGAACCGTCGATTTGAGAATGCATCAGGATCCCTCTTGTTTGTTGGATATAGAATGTAGTCAGCACTTCGAAGAATTATTACTTCGGGAGAATGACAATGTCATGACATTAAACTCCCTGAATGTCGAAGTTGTGAATAAACATGAACCATAGATATAGAGACACTTTGGGATCTCTCCTGACCATTAGATCTAGACCATGGTTAGCTTGCATTGACCACTCTGGGAGAAAGGAGGAAGTCACACCAAAAAATCCCCAAACTTCGAAGTTACGAAGTAACGAAGGCCATAGATCCAAAGATTACGTGGATACACCTTGACCGTGAGATCAAAAGGCTTGGAAGGTCATCAGTACAGGTTGATGTGGCATAGTGAAAACATCTAGGATGATGTGGACCCATGATCAACATTCCATGTGTCACCTGGATTCGTGCATTTTTCATACCCTATAGACCCATTAACATGTGACATGTGTCACCCACTAAAGGGGCCATGTGTTCATCTCTGTCGTGTTGCATATCACACCTGTCACTCACCACTTGTTCCATTTGGCAGGAGGAGTATGCGGGACCCACCTGTAATTGAATTCGTATTTAATACGTCACCTTGAGCAAGGGTTAACCCTTCAGGAGTGCAAGACTTCAGGACTCTGGTGGTATGTGGTGTAGTATCATATATAACCTAGACTTTCCAAAGGACAAAGCCACATGGAGAGATTCTGGGACTTCAGAAGTCTGAGAATTCGAGACTCCGGGAGACTTGAGATGTTAGAACATATGCTTCCAAAAGTATCGAAGGTTGGAGCTACATGGTAGCACCTCAAGAGTTCAGGATTTCGGGACTCTGGAGGATTTGTGCATGGAAAGGAAAAGGGGTGTTTAGCGTCGAACTGCCAAACACTGAAATCCCCTACAACTTATGTGTCAAATGAAGATAAAATCCCGATGTTGGATTGGACAGTGGATGGACGTCCACCGTGGATGTAGGATCTTGAGTATGGTATGAATGACATGGATCCACATGGAAGCCACATTGCCCTCAACTAATAGTGCTCGAATAACTTCAAGAGGCCATAACCTGCAATCCAAAGCTTGGATTTGAGCCTGGTAGCAATTGTCAGAACATTATGGGTGAGTAGAAGAGGATGAAAACCTCGGACAGGATTTGAGATGTCAAGGAAAGTGAAATTTAGATGCCCCATTCCTTAAAAAGGTACTCAAGGGGTTGGCTGTGTTACACCATATCTATAATATATTGAAGAATGCCCCTTATATGGAAGGGTGTGGAAGAAGGAAGGTGAGGCTCTACAAGATCATCCCAATCAAAGGAAACCATACTAGGACTTGCAGGGAGCATACTTGAAGAGAGTGGAATTCTCCCTTGTTCATAAGGTACAAGACTAGAAATTCTAAGGACATGGTTGAAAGATGCATCACCCCCCAAAATAAGAGTGGGATTGACCAAAGATTGCATCGGCAATGTCACTTCCTTATACTTGTCACTCTCCAAGTGAAGAGTGGGATCGACCGAATATTTCATTGGCACGACCACTTCTTCAACTGTTGGTTGAATAAGATGGGATACAATAGGGTCAAGAGACTCACTACCCCCAAAAATAGGAGTGGTGTCGGTTGAATATTGCATCGACACGACCGATGGTTGAACAGGATGCGAGAAAACAAGGTCAAGAGACGCATCACCCCCTAAAGAAATAGGGGTGTTAGTCGAATATTGCATCGGCACGACCATTGGTTGAACGGGATGTGAGACAACAAGGTCAAGAGATGCATCACCCCCTAAAGGAAGAGAAGTGTTAGCCAAAGATTGCATCGACATGACCATTGTATCAACCAAAGAAGGACTAGAATGTTGGGAAACCAAAGACGACTCAAAACCCAAAGGGACTCCAGGAAAGGACCATGCTTCTTGTACCACAACAGTAGCAAGGCACAAACGAGTAAGGTGATCTCCTTTACAAATCCTACAAAGGAACTTAGGCTTACATATTATACGTCGAGGCTTCTCAATCATATGAATTCCCCCATCATGACTTACAATGGTTGGTGACATGCTCTCAGCATGACTTGCAGAGGCTATTATATCATCTCCAACATGACTTGCAGAGGTTGGTGATAAAACCCCAACATGACTAGCATAGGTTGGTGATGAATATGCAATGTGACTAGCGGTGACTAGATTTGTGCCCCCAGCATGACTTGCAGTGGCTGGTTGTTGGTCTTCAACATGACTTGTAGATGTTGTCGATCTATATCCAACATGACTAGTAGAGGTTGGTGATATAATTCCAGTATGACTTGCAGTGACTAGACTGGTGGTGGCAGTTGGTTGCGGCATTTGAGAGCAAGGTTCCAAGAAAGACTAGTTTTGAGAAACTAAGGTCTAAGAAGGGTTTTGGTATACACCATGGCCCGGTTTGGAAGGATAGTATCCTCCTCCAAACTGATTCATAAAGGGTTGTAAGGGCATTGTCACCGAGGAATCCTCTTGCAAAGAGAAAGCGACATGACAAGTGTTACTCAGGTGAGGATATATGTTTCCCCCAGACAAAGGAACTTTGTGAAGGGGGTTTCCCATACTATAAAACTGACTCCCCCCGGATGAAACACCAGAGGACAGATAAAGGACGGCCATGGGAAATTCATTCGTAGGAACCGACATAGTAGAGAAAGGATAGATGGAGGGGATGTAATAAGTATAATGACCCCCCATTTAGCACTTCCTCCTAGAAAAGTGAAGCTAGGATTGGATCCATAAGAAGGAAGATTCCAACCTCCTACCATAAGAGTTGGTTGAGGGATATGAATCCCACCAAACAAAAAGGGAGAATAAGGAGGCATCATGCCTCCAGACCCAAAGCTATGATCACATAAGGTAATGATACAAAGGATGGAAAGTGTGAATACATGTATAACATACAAAGAGAAAAATTATTAGAGGCCCAAGGTACTAGTTTAGTATCATGATTTTGCGTACCACTGGGAAATACAAAAGGATTCATCCCCATAGAATGAGAAAATACCATGGGTTGGGTAGCTCTAATTGAGGGAGTCACAAAGGCTCCACTAACCATAGAATTGAAGACTCATGACGCAATACAAAATCTTAATGCCAGCTAACAATCAAAGCTCATGACGCAATACAAAATCATAAGTCCAAATAATAAACAAAGAGCACACCAAAAAAAAAAAAAAACAGGACTATATGCACACAAACAAGATATAGTAGCTGAAAAGGGGCCACCCTCAATAGAGTAGGTATGCCTCTCCCAAGAGAGGCCTAAGACTCCCTTCAAAACATTGGAGGTATCAAAATCAGTTATAAGGGCCCTCGTTGACTTAACATCATAGTCGGTCAGATCACCCAGAGAGGTAATCCTCCATAAAGGTTGTGTGGTGTCCAACCCTTATCTGACTCAGGGTACCTGCAGAATAACCCCTGCAAGTAACCTATGTGACTATCTATGTCAAGAAACTAAATGCACCATGATATAACCAATGCACAAGAGAACAATCGTAAGTCAGGTCCACCATATGTGCAGGGTAACAAAGCCTGAAATATTGAAAGCACCACCTCTCACAGAGGTAAAGGTAATAGAAATACCTCCATATACTAAAAGATCACCATAAATATCTCTAACTCTCATAAGGTATTATAGGGATATCTCTGCAACCAACTTCATGCAACCTCGTTCTTAAATCTGTTGTGAGCAGAGCCTCTGGATGTCACCAATTATACAATGGATTTCACCACACCCTTATTCAAACACATATGTTGAGTTTAATAGCCTTGGAGAAGTTTACTCACAAAATCCTATTCCAAGGCTCTATATCTTAAGCTAGTTTGAGTACCCTAAAAAATAAAATCGTTTCTAATCAATTTTAAATTTATCAGCATTACTTTTAGTGGCTTTGTTTAATCAAAATATGTGGTCATGGAACTGATGATGTTATGACTCAACAAGTAAAAGAAATGAATATGAATATAATGCAAAGTCCTAACTTCAATTCTCAAAAAATGATAAGCTTTTCAAAATGCAATTTTCAATTCAATTATGCAATTTCAAATACGACACAATATTTCCATACATGTATTAAGATCAATGATAAGAACCCAAAAGACCAAATGCCAAAAATGCAAAATGCCTTTTTTTTTTTTTTTCAATATAAAAGAATGAAAATGCATGGACTAAACAACAAATTGATATAAAGACCCTATTGTAAGCAAACAGAGACAAACCAAATAGGATATCAAGAATAAAACACCCAGTCCAAGATGAAAGGGCAACTAATGAAAAGAATGATGAGAAAGAAAAATCGCTCGAAAATTCAACCAAAGAAAGGTTTCCTGTCACCCACGAAGATTTTAACAATCATAACAGAGACCCAAGAAGACTCAAAAATCATCAAAACTTACCCAACAAACATCAAACTCAACAATCAAGCAAAAAAGGATGGTGTACGCAAATGTTTAGGAAAAAATCGTGTATGTACGTGCCCTATAGAAGGACAACTTGCATATGTATGCGACTGTCAAGGGAAAAAACTTGTATATGTATTAAAACACTACCAGGTTAAGGATAAGGCCAAGAAACTCAGACTCAAAATGAAAATAGGTTGTCAATCAATCAGTCTACAAGAAAACTCAAGCTAACCAAGAGAAATCAAAGGAGAAAAACACTCCAAACCCTGGAAAGAAGATTCCCTCCTCAGTATCGTCACAAATTCTGTTACGAGGAAAATCACTCCATGGCATGGGGTAAACCAAAATAGATGGAAATGAATGTATAAATCAACTCTAATATCAAGTATCCTATATAAACCAAAATTCTAACAAGACAAGATAAAGATCTTACCTCATTCAGATGTTCGAAGAAGACCATCGTTGAGCACTCGACTCAAATCTATACACCTGAAACTTTTCCTCAACAACCAAGATATGAAAGCATATTGTGATAATATATAAAATTATCACATATAATATCATAATCCATCAATATTCATAACAAATATGCCCATGGAATAACAATTCAAATATTTGCAAGACATTAATTGGATGAGAAAAAATGATTTCTATTAGAATATGATCAACAAAAGTGTATGAATAACAAACTTCTATGTCGGCACGTCTCGGAACCAAGAAACTAAGTCCCTTCCAGCTGGGCCTCCACCACTTCAATCCTCCACCAATTACAAGCTCATATAAGAGAGACAATGAGGTTCTCCATCAAATAGGGAAGAGCTTGGGGGTTGAACAATGTGTTCAGACTTAAAAGGACAAAGGGATGCATACTCAATATGAAGTGAATAATCTCTCCAAAGCAACTTTTCTCTCAAATTTTAATTACTCTCCTCTTTCACAGCTTGGATATGGCCCATTTATAGCCTTCAAATGGAATTGAAGGGTCGATTTGGAACATTTTCAGTATATGGAAGGTCAAGGGTCATGGATCTCATGACGTGACATAGAAACCTGACACTATTTTTTAATTTGGGGCACAAAACCCGATGTACACATGTTGTAATGGTGAAACCTACGTATATGCATGTTGTATAGCTGTTAGGGTGTGTATATGTGGAAAAATATGTTTTTTAGCTTTGGGAATTGCAAAAACGGACTCCAAGTCTACATAGGGAAATGGAAAAGGCCTTCTGAGCAAGTTGCATGGGGTGAGGCAAACCTTGCTATAACAAGTTTCCCCTATTCGAATACTATAACATAGTTATATTATTTTTCTTTGTATTTGGTAGCAACTACGAGAATGGGGATAGAAGAAAGGAACTCTCTAATAAATATGGTGTAAGGTGTGAGATCTTTCTTCCAAAATGTATCAATTTATTATTTGTATATGTTTTGGTACCTTTTGAGTGAAATAATTGGAGCTCTTGATTTTCCATTTTGAAGGTAGGTCATGTTTAATAATTTGAGGTCTTAAAACTTTTGTTTGGGGATTAAATGGTGATTTTTTGAGTCAAAACTTTGTGGACCTAGTTCGTAGCATCTCGATGATATTCTAAATGTTGAGAGATTTATAATGATGCAAAGATCTCCTTAATCATAATTCTTATGAAGAAGTTGTGCCCCACACAAGTTGACATATTGTGTTGATCACCGTGGTACCAAGTTGAAGCCAGGTTAGCTACCATTACTCACAAATTTGGAGCTAGTCACATGTATACCTTCAAGAAGATTATAGAGGTTATTTTATTTGTTCACTTGTTAAGATTGTAAAGGGAACTGCACCCATAAGTATGGGTATGATATTGTATTGATATGACTTAGTTCTCTTGAAGTGGTAGTTACTCCAATAGTTAACATTTATCATGGTAATCATTACATTTTTATTTAATAATCAATTTTTTTAGTATAAGTTGGAAAATGATACATAGAAGTGTATATGTAGTTTTGTATGTGTGCATATAACAAATTCAAAATCCAATTTATGTAAATATGCATTTAAGGAAGCACACATATATGGAATCTAACTTATGTATATGTGCACATACAAAAGTGTGCATTTACATAAGCCAACTTCCATATATTCACATATATAAAAGTGTGCATACACATAAGTGAACTTATGTATATGCACATTAAGTCAACTTTCATACATGTGCATGTAATAAAGCATACAAAGTTGGATTCCATAAATGTGGCTTTCATATATGTGCGTATATGGAAGCCAACTTCCATAAATACACATTTATGAAATCACTCATATACACAAGTCGACTTATATGTGTGTGTGTGTGTGTGTGTGTGTGTGTGTGTGTGAAGTGGGATTTTGTATATGCATATTTACGAAAGTGTGGATTTATTAGCTTCAAAATTCTTGAGGTCGTAGTTCCTACAGTCATAGATCCTAAGGTCAAAATTCATGAGGTCATAGTTCTCAACATCGACATTCCTCATGAACCTACCACCTAACTCAATATGTTAGTCAGAGGGTATTCTCCAAATAACATCATGAGAACACTTGAATAAGGAAGTAATGATCCTATCTTAGGCCACTCGATATGAGTTCTCTCTAGAAAGTTGTTAACATATGTCAAACATCTTACAGGAAAAAGGGGATAAGCTCCTCTAGTCCTCACAATCCATTAATCCCTCAAAGGAGCTATGTGTGTCCTTGAAGACATAGTAGAATCACCCAATAATATCATAATAGACGGAACTTCTCTATACAAAATCCTCCTTAGTGTTAGGCTCTAAATAGAAATATGATATTTATGGTTCTCCCTTGAAGTTAGGAGTATATGGTTCACTTTGATTGGTTGGGTCATGTAAATTTCTACTAGAAACCCTCGAATATCCAAGGATGTGATGAATATGTTGTTCCAACAAACCCACCCATCAACATAAAACTTTTGAGCTTCATGAGGTGGAATTACCTCTATACACCCAAGCACAATTGCAACTTCTTAAATCCCAAACATAGAAAAAAATTTCAAAAACTTGGCCTCTCTAAGTACTATTAGGAACTATCGGTCAAGGATTTCTTTTCTTAAAAATGTAAAATAGGTACTATGAAGAACCATCACTTAAGGAATATTTTTTTAAAATATGTGAAATAGGTTCTATGAAGAACTATTAGTCAAGGATTTATTTATTTATTTATTAAACAAGGAGGATAGGGGAAGCTTAATCAAACAAGCATACTTATCTCACAACCAATCAACTATTGTGTTAGTAAGGGGAACCACTTCCTTTTGGTTTCCCCCATTGGCACAATATAACATATTTATATTAATGTTCTTTGGATTCTAGTAGTAACTACTATAATGTGCATATACAGAAGAGTGCAATTATGGAATCTGACTTTTGTATATCTACATATATGAAATACATATTGTGTATATGCACATGTAGTCATCTTCCATATATGCACATTTAAGGAAGAGAACAAATATGGCTTCCATAAATGTGTGCTTCCGTATATGCACATATATGGAAACTAGCTTCCTTAAATTTCCATTTATAAAAGAACACACATTTGGAAGCTAGCTTCCATACATGCACATTTACAAAAGTGTACATTTACCATTTTCATATTTCCTAAGGTAGTAGTTCTTAAGGTTAAATTTCCTAAGGTCAAATTTCCTTAAGTCAAATTTCCTTGGGTCATAGTTCTTGATTTTAAATTTCCTAAGGTCAAAGTTCTTCTGGCCAAAGTTCTTAAGGTCATAGTTCCTAAGGTCAAATTTCTTGAGGTCAAAGTTCCCACAACCAAAGTTCTCGAGGTCATAGTTCCTAAGGTCAAATTTCCTTAGGTAATACCTCCTAAGGTTACATTTCGTAAGAAAATAGATCATGATGTCAAAGTTCTTGAGGTCAAAGTTCATGAGGAAATAAATCTTCAGGTCATAGTTCCTGAGGTCAAAGCTCCTAAGGTCTGAAGTTAAAGTTCCTGAGGTTTTAGTTCAGAAGTTCAAGGTTCCTATGGTCATAACTCTAATGGTCAAATTTATATAGTTCAAGGTCAAAGTTCCTGAAATCAAAGTTTCCTAGGTCAAATTTATTAAGGTCAAAGTTCATGCGGTCACTTTTCCTTAGGTTAAAATTCTTGAGGTCTTAGTTCATGAGCTCATAGTTCCTGGGTTCATAATTCCTAAGGTCATAGTTCCCAATATCATAGTTCCTAAAGTCATAATTACTAAGGTCATAGTTCGCAAAATCATAGCTCCTAAGGTCAAATTTCAGAAGGTCAAAGTTCTTAAGGTCATAGTTCCTCTGGTCATAGTTCTTGAGGTTAGAGTTTTTAAGTTCATAGTTTCTAAGGTCATAGTTGTCAAGGTTAAATTTCTTGAGGTCAAAGTTTCCTAGGTCAAAGTTCCTAAGGTCATAGTTTCTAAGGACAATTTTTTTGAGGACATAATTCCAGATATCAAAGTTGCTAAGGTCAAATTTTATGAGGTCACAGTTCAGAAGGTCAAATTTATTGAGGTAAAATTTCCTTAAGTCATAGATCATGAGGTTATATTTCTTGAAGTCATCAGTATTGATGTTAAATATCCTAAGGACATAATTCCTACGGTCAAATTTCTTGATTTCATAGTTCCTAAGGTCAAAGCTCCTAAGGTCATATTTCTTGAGGTCAAAGTTCCTAAGGTCATAGTTCCTAACATCAATGTTCCTAATGTCATATTTTCTGAGGTTAATGTTCATGAGGTCATAGATCTTAAGGTGATAGTTCATGAGGTCAAATTTATTTAGGTCAAAGTTCCTAAGGTCATAGTTCTTGAGGTGAATGTTTTTGAGATCAAATTATTTGAGGTCCTAGTTCCTGAAGTCAAAGTTATAGATTTCAAGGTCAAATTTTATGAGGTCATATATCCTTAGGTCGAATTTCCTAAGGTTGTAGTTCCTGAGGTAAAAGTTCCTAAGGTCATAGTTCCTGAGGTCAAATTTATTGGGGTAATAGTTCATAAGGTCAAAGTTATTGAGGTCAATGTGTAAGTTTTAAACCTTTTAAATTAATTAAATACACACACAAATTATTAACATGAGAAATAAAACAATTGAAATCACACATATACATAAAGATTTACCATGGAAACCCATTTGCGAAAACCAACAACCTATTTTAGATCCACACCTCTAATTGTATTCATAATACAACTTAATTGTTTACAATAAAATATATAGGATCCTGTGACATCTGAAACAAAACCTAATCCATTGACTCATATTAGATTACAACCTTAATTCATTAACAAGAATTATACAACTATGGCTTAAAGTAACATGCACCACTAAATCACTAAAGGAAAAATAGTGTCCCTGCCAAAGGTGAAAGATAGTCCAAAATTTTGATGAATAGACCCATAAAACAAATGTGGGTGCTCTTCCCCCTAAACCCCTAATAGGGGGACCCAAATCATGCAAAGAATATAACACATACCCAACATTCTCCCACACATTGTTTTCTTTGGATACAAGGGTCACAGGATTTCACAATCGATAATCTAGGGGAAAATGCTCATTGATTATCTACACCAAGATAATTTCTCAGTGTTCACTGAATTTGTTAATGAATCTAAAACATTCTCCAAAGTTTCGACCTTGACCAATAACACATTCTTCTCTTCAACCATATCCTTGAAAAAATGATACTGAACATCGATATGCTTTGTCTTAGAATGATCAGTTGGGTTTCTCACCAATAATATTGCACTCTCACTATCACAATCTATCCTTACATCTTGTTGTACCAATCCAATAGCTAAACACATTATATATAACCATATTGCTTCCTTTCTTGCATGAGTGGTTGCCATGTATTCAGATTCTCTAGTCAAGAGTGCCTCTAGAGACTGTCTTTTTCTCATCCAACTAATTTCTCCTCCAAATACGTTAAACACATACCCACTTGTAGATTTTCTCTGATATAGATCTCCAACTTATTATGCATCAATAAATCCATGTATTCCCAACACTCTATCCAATCCTAGTCTCCCTTAGTAACACAATCCATAATTACTAGTGACATGAAAATACCTGAAAACTCTCTTTACTACCACCCACTGCTCCTTCCTTATTTTTTACATATACCTACTCAAAAATCCCACTGCATGTGCAATGTTTAGTCTAGTACAAAATATTGCATACATCAAACTGCCAACCTCACTAGCATACAAAACAAGGGATATTACATCTTCCTCTTCCTATGTCTTCATACACTTATCTATGGATAACATTACACCTACATGAATAGGGACCTTAACAAGTTTGCATTCTTCCATATTAAACCTCTACAATATTGACACAACATATTTTATCTAGTTCAACCAAAGTTTCTTGTTTGCTTGATTTCTTTTAATTTACATGCCCAAAATAAAAATTTTAGCGGTAATATATTTCATGTCATATTTAGGGGATAAATAAGTTTTCACATCCTGGATAATTTCCTCCTTGTTTCTCATCAAAAAAATATCATCCACATACAAGACCAAATAAGACGATCACCTACTAATTTGAAATACACACAATGATTGATTTTGCTTCTTGTGAATCCAAGTCCCAATATATAAGTATCATTTTTTTTATATCACGTCCTTTATGATTGCTTTAACCCATACATGGAATTTTTCATCTTGCATATCATCTATTTATTTCCCTTCACTATAATTCATTTTGGTTGCTTCATGTAGATTTATTCTTCTAGATCCCCATGTAGGAATGTTGTCTTCACATCCATCTATTCTACTTCAAATAAAAAGAAACAACAACAGATAAAAGAAATATAATAGAAGCTGACTTGACAACGGGAGAAAGAATTTCACCAATGTCAATTACCTTTACCTAAGAATAACCTTTTTCTACTAACCAAGATTTGTATTTTTCCACTTTGTTTTTTTCATTCAACTTCTTATTAAACACTCATTTTCTCCCAATGGGATTTGTTCTAGTTGGAAAATCCACTAGATGCCAAGCCTCATTCTTGTACAAGGATGTCATTTCTTCAACCATGGAATTTTTACATAGTTTTCCATCTTATGAATCCACTGACTCCCTAATAGTTCTAGGATCATCATCAATAACAAACGAAGAAAAATTTGAATGGAAATTAAGTGGAGAAAACTTTTCCCGTTTCCTTCTTTCCCAAACCAAACTCCTTTGTATTGGATTATGAGATTCTTCTCTTATTATTCATGTTCTTTTATAGAGTTTGTTTCATTATCCTTCAATTCAAACTTTATATTCTTTGGTTCCTCCTGTCTTGGTAGGACTTCATGTTTTACAACATATTTGATTTCTCTAAATACAACATTTCATCTATACACTATCTTCTTAGNTTAGCGGTAATATATTTCATGTCATATTTAGGGGATAAATAAGTTTTCACATCCTGGATAATTTCCTCCTTGTTTCTCATCAAAAAAATATCATCCACATACAAGACCAAATAAGACGATCACCTACTAATTTGAAATACACACAATGATTGATTTTGCTTCTTGTGAATCCAAGTCCCAATATATAAGTATCATTTTTTTTATATCACGTCCTTTATGATTGCTTTAACCCATACATGGAATTTTTCATCTTGCATATCATCTATTTATTTCCCTTCACTATAATTCATTTTGGTTGCTTCATGTAGATTTATTCTTCTAGATCCCCATGTAGGAATGTTGTCTTCACATCCATCTATTCTACTTCAAATAAAAAGAAACAACAACAGATAAAAGAAATATAATAGAAGCTGACTTGACAACGGGAGAAAGAATTTCACCAATGTCAATTACCTTTACCTAAGAATAACCTTTTTCTACTAACCAAGATTTGTATTTTTCCACTTTGTTTTTTTCATTCAACTTCTTATTAAACACTCATTTTCTCCCAATGGGATTTGTTCTAGTTGGAAAATCCACTAGATGCCAAGCCTCATTCTTGTACAAGGATGTCATTTCTTCAACCATGGAATTTTTACATAGTTTTCCATCTTATGAATCCACTGACTCCCTAATAGTTCTAGGATCATCATCAATAACAAACGAAGAAAAATTTGAATGGAAATTAAGTGGAGAAAACTTTTCCCGTTTCCTTCTTTCCCAAACCAAACTCCTTTGTATTGGATTATGAGATTCTTCTCTTATTATTCATGTTCTTTTATAGAGTTTGTTTCATTATCCTTCAATTCAAACTTTATATTCTTTGGTTCCTCCTGTCTTGGTAGGACTTCATGTTTTACAACATATTTGATTTCTCTAAATACAACATTTCATCTATACACTATCTTCTTAGTTTTTTGGTTACAAAGCTTATAACCTTTCAAACCATATGTATAGATAATAAAGATACACTTTTCATTCTTTTTATCCAACTTACTCATACTTTTGTTTAGAACATGTACGTAAGCATCACATCAAAAACCCTGAGACGTGTCAGAGAGGGTTTCTTAATAGTTCATACCTTGTGTGGATTCTTGTCATCCAAGACTGATCAGGGTCATCAATTTACTAGGTAACATGTAGTTCCCACTTACTCTACCCATAATTCATGTCCCAACCTGACACCATTGAGCATGCTCCTTTCTCTTTCCATCAACGTCGTGTTCATCCTTTCTATAACTACATTCAATTGAGGTGTGTATGGAGTATCATTTTTCTTTTCTATACTACATTTCATACATAATTCCTCAATTTCATTCCCACAAAATTCTCCACCATTACCTGTCCTTGGAACCTTAATTTTCTTCTCTATCATGTTTTCCACAAGAGCCTTAAACTCTTTAAATTTATCAAAGAATTTAGATCTCTTCCTAAAGAAATAAATCCATGTATTCCTATAGAATTCATTTATAAATTAGACATGGTACATATATTTACCTAGTGATGGAATCACCAAAGGTCCAAATGCATCAGTGTGCACCAATTGTAAAATTCCCCCTACCCTTGTAGCATTAGAGGAGAATATTACTTGATTATGCTTCCCATATAAGCAATGTTCATAGAAATTAATATCTAGAGATCAATTTGATGCACATTCAATGATACCTTTACCATGTAGTACTTGAATCCCCTTCTCTCCAATATTCCCCAGTCTTTGATGCCACAACATAGTATTTTCTCTAGAGAATGAAACATTTTTTACTTCTTCAACTCTAATCTCAAGAACAATGGAACTATTTCACCCGTCACTGGTAGTGCTTCCTAGACTCTTATACAAGGTTTCAATCGGAACTCCCCTAAAAAACATCATTGATCCTCAATCCAACCTACATGTTTCCTTTTCAAACACTATTTTTTACACCTACATCATCCATCTTTCTTACAAAAATCATATTCTTGGTCAATCCTGGGATGTGTAGAACACTAAGGAGTGGTCTAATCCTACCATCCATGAGCTTCACCTTGAATTTTCTTCATTATGATTTTTTTTGTTGGGTCATATCCCAAAAAAATATCACGTGCATTATACCTTTCATACTCGCAAAACTACTAATTATGAGGAATCATATGAAATGATGCACCTAAATCGACCGACCATGCCTCTTGATATGCATGTGTTCTTGAAGAATCCAGGTACACATACCCTCCTTCATATGAAAAGTTTTTTTCTTCTGTAGAAGGGGCATCGTTATATCCCTTCCCTCTCTTAACACTTTTGTATCTACATTATTTCTTATAATTTCCTTCTTTTCCACATCTCCAACATAAATTTATGAATTTTCCTGGAGTTTAGATCTTCCTCTATATTTAGATCTCCCACTTGAGGACTTATTTTTATTTCTTTCTGGGATATTCCTCTTACAAATAAGACACCTATGTTATGAATTTCAATATTTTCTACCTCGTATCCTCTAACAACAAGGATGAGATAGCATCATCAAAACTGAAAGTAGTTGTATTACTACCTATGGCCACAACTAGAATATCCCACAAGTCTCCTAAAGTGAACAATAAACTAATACACTTATCTTCATCAAAAATATTAATATCAATAAACAATATCTATCTTACCATAGTATTGAAGCTATTTAGATGCTCTGATACCAAGTCTCCATCTTTCATCATCAAGTTGTACCACTTATTATGTTGGAAAAGTTTCATTATCAAGGACTTAGAATTATACAAATCCCATAACTTATTCCATAATTTCTTGCATATAACTTCCTCTACACATTCAGTAATACTAAATCTGAGAGACACAACATGATTTTGTTTTTTTCCTTTTGGTCCAACTTTGTCCATTATTATAGTGGCATTCCTATAAGTGCATTACCTAGATCTACGATGACCCATTCATATTTTTCTACCAAAATATATTCCATCTTGAGCTTCCACGGCTCAAAAAATTTCCCATTATTTCTTTCGATATCTATTTTTGAATTTCTCACAATTTGTTTTCACCACAAGAATCGATACCAGAAAGCTCACATTGTAACAAGTTTTTTCATAGACTTGAGCCAAACTATTAGCCACAAAGGCATCCCCCTAAACCCAATAACTTCTCTAATTCTAAATGTAATTTTTAATCATTTTACATTAATGGAATGCACACACATATTCTTCACACATAAAAGAAAACAACTTCAGTCACACATACACATAGAGATTTACTGTAATGTCCCCACTTTGGGACATCATCACATGGCAGAGATTTATGATGACCAGAGTAGCCAGATGGATGCTAGAGCGAGTACAGGGGTATTTGAGAGGCATTGTGGGGTCCAGCTTGCATTGATGATCATATTCCATCATTATGAGCCATTCCGCATAGGTTGGCTTTGGTTTC
>SNQJ01S0083878.1:39598-54829 GCA_010110895.2 Picea sitchensis
TATACATTCTATCTAATATTTCCTTCACCCCCACACATTCTATCTAATATTTCCCCTACCCCAACCCCAACCCCTTATGAAAGTGGTTGGGGGAATAATAGAGAAAATGTATTATACATTTTCTCTATTATTCTCCTAACCCCCACCCTCATACAATTAACATGTAAAACTGAACTTATTAGGATTATTTAAAACTCCAAACTCCAATAAAAATCAAAATACTACCCCATCTAAATTTAAAAAAAAATTATAATATTATAAAGAAATTGAAGAAACATGAAAATGATTGTACTATAAAAAAAAATTCATTAACTAATCAATAAATAAATTGTATTTTAATTAACTTAAAAAATAAAATCAATATAATAAAATAAAAATAAAATCCCACATATTTCATAATAAAATATAATACTTAAAAACTACTTATTTTAAAATGTCTAACTTATCAAGTTTTAAAAAAGCTTTCTCCTATTTTAAAAATATATAAAAATAAAATTTTAAAACAAATCATTTAGATTCCATTTTTTGAATACAAAAATAAAATTTTGAAATAAATCGTACACAATTTTTCGTAAGATCATAAACCAAAATTAGTTGCACTGAATAATAATAAGCATTGTCATGAAATTCCATAGATATTTAACTCAAGAAAGAAAATAGAGTCCATATGTTTTTCAACCTCTAATTTTATAAAAAGAAAATTATTAATCATTACAATGATCCATAATTATTAATAATTTCATGAGCATTGTGCATAGCTAGTCAGGACACAAAATACTCTCCTTGTTAAGCACTTAAGGAAAGCAGTCACTCATGCATCACCAGATCTGCTGCGACTGGCAGATGCAACTCTCAATACCATAGTTTTTTGAGATTCCCAAAATGTATATTTTGGCGCATCTCAAATCGAGGTAAACCTTCAGTTACTCTTTTCAGTTTCAAACACATAGCCTTTCAAAACATTATTCATTTCATGGCACCTTCTATGGCTTTACTACTAACCTGGCTTGTAGTAGAAATGATGGAGCCAACAAAAGAAGCCACTGATTTACCACGAGATCTAGTGCTTCTAGTAGAAATGAAGGAGCTAACAAAATAAGCCACTGATTTACTACGAGATCTAGTGCAACTTACAGGTGCAACTCTCTCAATACCGTAGTTTGAGATTCCAAAATGTCTAATTTGGTGCAGCTCAGATCCACTCAAACCTTACACACCACTTCCAATTGCTACTTAACTTCAACAAAACTTGTTATTCTTGACCAGGATCAGAATCATTAACGTGGATCCAAAGAGAGAAAAGGGAAGCAGAAGAGAGTGTTGAAGAACAAATAGAGTATTTCAGATTGTTCTATATGTAGGGAAAGAAACATATTTATATTGAAAACAATGTTCAATTACATTCAGTGTTGTTGCACAATCAATTTTTCTTCTTCTCTACTAAATATCTTCTACTCTTTCTTCTGTCTAAAACAATTGTCCTGAGTAAAATTCAAAACAGGTTGCAGAGCATTTATCTCATACTGTTATCCATGATTTGGTGAGTGCGCCTGGAATTTATAAAAAATTGGTCATCAAGCTTATCTTCAACACTCCCTCTTAAGTTTGACTTCCCTAAACTGATAATAACCTCATGAGGGATAGTTGCAAAGAAGCTCTAGGATTGCAAGACTTAAGAGATAGTTCAGGTATTTTTCGAGTGTTTGTTGAGGTCAATGTGTCCCATATCTTCTCTTAGTTGCTTAAAATTCTCTTTGGCTATGTTTTTGTGAATATGTCTGCATTTTGCTCCTCTGACATGCAAAATTCCAAATTTATTTCTCTAGTCTCAATCAATTCTCTTATGAAATGGAACCTTATGGATATGTGTTTTTTGCATCTATGAAATACTGGACTCTTTGATAGATCTATAGAGGATTTATTATAGAGGAAGATTTGTGTTCCCTCTTGTTATTCTTGATGCAAATCTAATAGTATCCTTCTTAACCATACATCTTGACAAGTTGTTGCAAATTCTTCCACATACTCTTCTTCTAAAGTGGAAAGTGACACAATAGGTTGTTTATTTGAAGGCCATGATATAGCTTCTGGCCCAATTTGGAACACATATCTAAATGTTCTCTTTTGATCATCTATATTTCCTCCCCAATCATTGTCAGTGTACCCAGCTAACTCAAAGTTATCTCCTACAATATATTAAATTCCATGGTTTTTGGTGCCATTCACATACCTTCAAATTATCTTTCATGCTTGCAAGTGTGTTTCCTTTAGGGTCTTCATAAACCTGGAGATTAGACTAATTGCATACATGATATGAGGTATTTTTTTTTTCTTAGATACATAAGACTTCCAACCATACTTTTATAAAATGTTGGATCCATATTGCTATTGAAATCATCTTTGCTTAGATTCAAACCTGTTGTTGTTGGTGTTGGTGTTGGCTTGCTATTCAACATCCTAAATCTCTTCAAGCTATCCACTGCATACTTGGTTTGAGATATGAAGATACCTTCATTTTTTTGTTCAATCTAAATACCAAGAAAGTATCTTAATAATCCCATATCTATCATTTCAAATTCGTTCTTCATTATTTTTCTGAATCCTTCTATGGACAAATTGATATTTTCTATAAAAATCAGATCATCTACATATAAGCAAATAATTATAATTTTACCTTGATTGTCGATTTTGATATAAATTGTTGCCTCGCTGTTTCTTTTACTAACACCATTTCTCAATAAGTATGATTCAATGTGGCTATACCAAGCCATGGGTGTTTTCTTGAGCCCATACAATTCTTTCTTCAACTTATACACTTTCTTATCAAGGCATGGAGTTTCAAAATTGACGGGTTGTTCAACATATAGTTCCTCCTTTAACACTCCATTGAAAAATGTTTATTTTACATCCATATAATGTATTTTCCATTTGTTTTGAACTATTATTGCCAAGGAAACTCTTACTTTTTCCACACTTGTTGCAGGAGAAAAGTTTTCATTATAATCCCCTCCATGTTGTTGTTTATACCCTTTGACCACAAGTCATGCTTTGTGACTTTCAATTCTTCATTCTACATCATTCTTGGTTTTATATGTTGGGTTGTTATATTCTTTATAGTGAAAGTTAAGGTGGATCCACTGATAGTCAATGTCAAAGGTCAAGGTGGTTCGACCGGGTAAAGATGAAGTCGAGGTGGATCGACAGCAAGTCGAAGGTCGAAGTGATTCGACCGAGTAAAGTTGAAGTCAAATGTCAAGGTGGTTCAACATGGTAAAGAAATCGAAAGCAAGTTGAGGTCAACCGAAAAGAGGTCGATACGCGGGCATGTGGAAATCGACTGAAAAATGAATGAAGGTCAACCAGTGGTCGACGGGTAATCCGATTTGGTAATCGAACTGTAATATAATCTCAAGATTTGTTGGATTTGTAGCCAATGATATGCGTGGATCTGTAACTATTTTTGGGCGCTTTTTATTTAGAGTTTTTCCTATTGTAAATCCTATAAAGAAGGCATGTTGCAAGGCTGTAAAAGTTAATCTTGAATCTTGAATATTTAGATAATGAATGGTTAATCGCCAAGAGTCTGTAATCGTAGAGGTTGTTTGTCATGTAGATGTAATTTGAATTGGCTACAGGGTTGTTCTAAGCAAGAGGGTATGATGTTCATTGTTTCTTAGGTGTGGATCAAGGTTAGACATGTAACCTTTTATTCTGAATGAATAATACAACAAGAGAGTAGAACGTTCAAGGAATGTTGGTATTCCCTGTTTGGGTTTCCAGGTTAAAATTTATGTGTATTGTGTGTTTTCTTTGTCACTTACTTTCTTGGTTAAATCTTTCTTTCTGTCTTATACTAGGTTTAGCGTGGAAGTGTGTCTCATTTCCTAACATGTGGTATCAGAGATTGGATTAACAACCTTGGATCTGAGCTAAAACCTACGTTCAGTAATAGTTGTAAGTATGAAATATTTAAAGATTGCTCTAAAGATTGTGTTAAAGAATGGTGAGCATCTCGAGAAAAGAAATTAAAAAACTCAATGGCCACAATTTTGAGCTTTGGAAGCTTAAAATTGAAGATCTCCTTGTAGATAGAGAATAATGGACAACAGTCTATCCAGGTACCATGTCAGTAGGTCTGTCGACGAAAGAATAGGAGAAACTCAAGAGAAGAGGAAGGATTATGATTTGAATTTGTCTTGTAGATTCAGTGCTGCTGAATGTATCAGGTGAAGATTAGGCTAAGAAAATGTGGGACAAGTTGGGGAGATTGTACCAATCAAAATCCCTAGTAAACAATTTGTTTTTCATAAAGAAATTGTCTGCTCTGAGGATGAGTGATGGAAGTTCGGTGACTGAGAATTTAAATTTGTTTAATACCATTATAATCCAGTTATCTTATGTGGATATTAAAATCACTGATGTGGAGAAGTATATTATCATATTATATTCTTTTCCAAACCTCTAGGATAGCTTAGTCATGGCTGTAGGGAGTAATACAATCACATTAGCACTAAAAGATGTGGTTGCATATCTATTATCAGAATAAATGAGAATAATTAACATGGAAGGATCGACCAAAGATTCTTTAGTGGTGAGAGGTCGACTGGATGACAAAGAAAAAGGAAAATTATCTAGTATAAAGTTTAAGTGGAAGGGTGTATCTAAATCCTTAGTTCAGTCAACAAGAGGATGATGGAAATGCGGTAAATTTGAGAATTACAAAAAGGACTGCATGTCGAAGGCGATGGAAGTCGGTACAGGATCCAACGAGAAGCAGTCCACTGAGAGAAAGACGACTCCATATAATGGAGGCAATATGTACCTGGTGTCGACCAGTACACAATCAAATCAATATGTTTGGTTGATTGACTCAGGAGAATAATATCATATGACACCACATAGAGAAAGATTCTGCGAATATGAACGATATGAAGGAGGAAACGTATTCTTGGGGGATGACTCGACAACCAAAATTGTTGGACGAGGAATATGTTGATTGATACTGCAGGATGGGAGAAGTAGAACCTAATATTTGTCAACAAGATGAGTGATGCAGGGATGCACACTCTATTTTATAAGGATTCGTGCAAGATGGTCAAAGGTGTGATGGTCTTAATGAAAGGAGTTCAGATTGGAACCCTATACAAGTTACTAGGGAGTTTCAACTCGATTGGATGCAACAACATCATTGTTCCTAAATTCGACTCGACTCGTTCTGAGTTGATTCAAACAGACTCGACAAGTCATCACAAAGTCTACCCAACCATGCTATGGCACGAGAGGATGGAACACATTGGAGAGAAAGGACTTCGAGTTATGCATAAAAAATGTATGTTCAAATAATTTCTTGAATGTAATTTAGAAGTCAACTTTTGTAAACATTGTATATATGGAAAACAAAGTCAGGTGAGGTTCCCATATGGAACGACAAGGGAAATTGTGATTCTAGAATTGATTCATATTGATGTGTTAGGCCCTATTCCAGTGTCTTCATTGGGCGTATTTCTATATTGTGTCTTCTTCATAGTTAATTTTTTCCAAGAAAACATGGATATATTTCCTGAGGAATAAATCAGTGGTTTTCGAGAAATTCAAAGAGTTTATATCTCTTATAGAAAACCAGACAGATAAGAAGATTAAGGTGTTGAGAAATGACAATGGTGGTGAATTCTATGGAAAATAATTTGATCATCTCTACAAGTAGTGTGTCATAGCACTCCAAACTACCACACCATATACCCCATACCAAAGTGGATTCGCCAACAGAATGAATAGAAATTTGATGGACAAGGAAGGGAGAATTCTTAGTGGTGTTGGGCTCGCACAAGAATTATGGGCGGAGGCAGTCGAAACTGCAAAATATATGGTGAATGTGTCTCCTTCGTCGGCGTTACTCGAAAAAACTCCACATGAGGTATGGTCAGCTAAGAAGTCTTCGATTTCACATCTCAAATTATTTGGTTGTGATGCATTTGTGTATGTTCCCAAGGAAAAGAGGAGAAATATGGACAAGAAGGAAGTCAAATATATTTGCATTGGATACAAAGAAAGAATGAAAGGACATAATCTCTAGGATCCCGCATCAAGGAAAACAAGGTGCAGTCAATGTGTGGTCTTCAAATAATTCGTAAGTAAGTCTAATCTTGAAGAAATTGTTCAGATCGCGAATAATCTTGAGATGGTGCGGTTTGAACTAAGGAACGAAGAAAATGATTCAGATGACTTGACCGAATCAGAAGAAGAGGTGGAACAACCAACCATGGTTGTAAGGAGGTTAGAAAGAGTAAGAAAACCAATCGAAAAGTATAGTCCTCCTAACTTTCATTCTACATACATGTTAACTGCCACCAATGATGATCCCAAGTTGGTCGGGGAGGCAGTCAACTCAGCATAGGGAAAACTATGGAAGAATGTCATGGTCAAAGAAATGGAATCCTTGTACAAGAATGAGACATGGGACTTAGTCAAAATACCTAGTGGAAGATAGCCTATCGGTAGAAAATGGGTATTCAAGAAGAAGATAAATGAAACAGTTCAAGTCGAGAAATTCAAAAATTGAATCATAGCGAAAGGATATTTCCAAGTTGAAGGAGTCGACTTCGATGAGATTTTTTCCCATGTTGCAAAATTAACTTCCATTAGTGTGCTAATGTCTCTGGCTGCAACATTTGATATGGAAATAGAATAGATGGATGTCAAGACAACGTTCCTACATGGGGACCTGGAAGAGGAAATCTACATGAAACAACATGAATGATTTGTAGTAAAGGGAAAGAAAGATTTGGTGTGAAAAATTAAAAGATCCTTTTATGGTATAAATAAATCACCAAGGATGTACCAAAATTTTGACACATACATCCTTAGTTTGGTATTTGTGAAAATAAAATTTGATCACTGCATATATTCCAAACAAGAAGGTGGGAATTTCATATATGTAACATTGTATGTTGATGCCATGTTGCTGATTGGAAATAGCGTGGACGCAATAAAGGAGGTGAAGAAGCAATTATCCTCCAAGTTTGAGATGAAGGATCTTGGTGCAACGAACTTCATTCTGGGAATGGAGATCAAGAGAAATCTATCAAATAGAAATCTATGGTTAAACTTGATGAAGTATATTGAAAAAAATTGAAACATTTCAACATGAAGGATTGCAAACCCATGAAGGTGTCAATTCCCGTGGGAGCAAGGCTAATTCTTGAAAAGTGTCCAAAGACACATGAGGAAATAGAGGACATGGAAAATGTTCCCTATGCAAGTGTTGTTGGTATTCTAATGTATGCAATGGTATGCACTCGACCAGACATTACCCATGCAGTGAGAGTGTTGATAAGATACATGTCGACACTTGGGAAGGAACATTGGACAACTGTCAAGAGAGTATTAAGGTATTTGTGTGGCACAAAATATTATGTTATCTACTAACAAGGAAAACATGGATTTGACAGTGAATTAAATGTACATGAATTTGTCGACATCGACTGAGTTGGAGATTTAGATTGATAGAGGTTGATTAGTGGATATATGTTCAAGATGTTCGATGGAGAAATCAACTGGATGAGTAAGAGACAAGCGGTTGAAGTTGTTGGGTATGTTTCATATTCTTTGAACAACTAGCCCTAGTGTATGTCACGTTGCACCGAACGCGTAGGGGGGTTTGAGGGGGTGATAACCCCCCTGTGCGGGGGTTCGGGGGTGTTATCACATGAACTTGTCAGAGTCTTGTGGGTTTGTGGTTTCTACCTAACTCTGTAATTTTTCCCTAGTCTCCCTGTTTTCACAGCCCATAGCCATTCGTTTGAATCCTCGATCATGCAGGTTGCAGCCATGAAGACAAAACACAGTTTTCCCAACAGTCCATTTTGGGCTTGAAGCACAAGCAGAAGGAAGTTCTAATCTTTCAACGACAGAGATCCATCAGGCGAATCGATCGACGACGTGCATTTTTCGGAAGGTCAAAAGTTGCGCGCAGATTAGCGTCGAAGCAAATGCCCAAGATCAAAGGTAGAGAAAAGATTAAATATGGGCCATAGATCTCATTGGGAGAGATCAACAGTGGAAATTTAGCGCAGGAGCCGGGATTTCAGAATATTGTTGAAGTTGTTCGCCAAAAGGTTGAAGTACCGAAGTTTGAAATTCCAAAATTAGTGGGAGTCGTTCGATCCAGAGGGATGTGTGGCACCATATCAGCAGATTCGTTGTTTCGCGAATCAGAGGTTTTGCATGGAGCACAACGCAAGTTTGCGAAGTGAGAAATCCCGAAGTGCATTTGGATATGAGCCCCAGGTCATGGCTCAAGGTCACATGCAGGATGGAGTGATGGAGAGGAGTTGTGCCAAAGGCCAAAAGCACCCGTATTGGTCACATAAGAAGATATGCACAGCCTCGAGGCGTCGAGATTGACTCGAAGAAGTCGTGGGCACCACCTGGAACCTTCATGGGTGTCAGGTCTCATCCCAATCTCGTTGAAGTTAGTTAATGGAAATGGGGGAGGTGGTTGAAACCTCGTCTCACCCCATAAATGGAAAATAGGCTGAAGACGGTTGTGAGTGAAGACTGACAATCCAAAGTTTCCTTCTGGACGAATTTTCCTGCAAAACACATAACTAAGGCCTGCATATTCTAACAGAGCAAGCACCAACTGAAAGCTTTAAATGCAGAGGTCTGATCACGCTCTCGGTGGTTGCATCATTTCTGAGTATATATAGGTGGTTTTAGTATTTTGTTAAGGTCGAATGGTTGAGCTAGGCTCCCTGCTATTGTAATATTTTGATGAAGAACACTGGTTCTCTGGTTATGTACTTGATTTGAGACTTCTTGATTAATCTAATTCAGTTCTCTTACCCCATCTTATTTGCCTCTGATACTGAGAGAGTTCATGAATGACTGATTCACATGAATTGTTGTAACTGTATTATGATGAATGTTTGATTATAATGTTGTTATAATTTCTTTCAGTTTCTTTGAGATTTGAATTCAAGAGGATCTTACGTTCAAGTTTTTCCTCCTTAGGTTGCTGGAAGACCTCTACACTCTCCTCCCCAAAGTCTTCTCTCTATTCACCCTTACTCAAACTTACTGACTGAAGTTGATTCCAGACCTCAATTGCTTGTGCATGCTAGTCCAAATTTCTGAGTTAGAACGTTATTATCATTTAGTCTTCTCCATTTGACCTCTTAAAACTCAATTACACTCACATCAACTGATTGCTACTAGGCTTACCTTCTATGAAATCTGAAGGTGAATTCTAGTGCTAACAGGGGACAACTACCCAAAGATTTTTTTTTTCCTTGGGAAACGTGTCACCTTTTTACCTCATTTTTCATGTTGCCTCAATTTTCATGTCCATTGTTGGATGCTTTTTTGACACATGGTTTTTTTCCGATTTTTTTCTATTTCCGGTTAATGAATTAGGGTTGTTGACTAATCTAGGTCATTGGGTTGGGTTTTTTGATACTGCTAGCTCCTATATGTATATTATATTGTAAACAATGTATGAAGTGAATGAATATAGAATACGATGGTTTTCCCGGTTTGAGTTTACAAAGGAAAAATATTTGTGTAATGTGTGTATTTGTCAATGTATGTTTTATGTTCTTTTACTGAAAAATTGTTTGCATTAAATAATTGTACAAGGTCAAAATCTACAGAATCCTTGTCAATAACAGAAGTTGAAGACATGGCATCTAATCATGGAAGCAAAGAAGAAATATGGTTGCAAAGGATGTGTTCAGGAATCGATCTTGAGCAGAGAGCTATGAAGATAAATTGTGACAGTCAAAGCATAATATTTATGGCAAAGAAACTTGCTTATCATTCTAAGACTAAGCACATTGATGTAGAATACCATTTCATGAAAGGAATGGTGGAAAGAAACAAGGTGCTTTTAGAAAAAGTAGACACGTTGGAAAACATAGCAGACTCTTTGACTAAGTATGTGAATGTTGTGAAGTTCTCTTGGTGCAGAGAGGCAATGAGAATTGTTACCCTGGGTCAGTGAACGAAAGTTCAGACGTCTCCTGGTTTCAGCAAAGAAAACAAAAAGTGGGAGAATGTTTGGTTTTTATGTTATTTGTAGTGTCATTCGAGGTGGATCGACTGACATTCGAAGTTGAGGGTTGAGGTGGTTCGACCAGGTAAATACGAAGTCGAGGTGTATCGATAGCAAGTCAACGGTCTAGGTGATATGACTGGGTAAAGTCAAATTCGAAGGTCGAGGTGGTTGTGCATGGTAAATACATTGAAAGCAAGTTGAATAGGTAAACTGATAAGATCTTGACAGGCGGGCATGTGGCAACCGACTAAAGACCGAATGAAGGCAAACTTGTAGTCAACAGGTAATCTGACTTGTTAGTCGAACTATAATAGAATCCTGAGATTCACGAGATTTATAACCAATGATTGGGTGCCTTTTCTTTAGGTTTGTAAATCTTATAAAGAAGACATGTTGTAAGGGTGTAAAATCTAATCTTGAATCTTGAATCTTTTGATGATGAATGCCTAATCGCCAAGAGTTTGTAATCGTAGAGGTTGTTGGTCTTGTAGATGTAAGTTGAATTGGCTAGATGGTTGTTCTTGTGTAAGAGAGAGGGTATGATGTCAATTGTGTCTTAGGTGTGGACTAAGGTTATAAATGTAACCTTTTATTCGGAATGAATAAGACAACAAGAGAGCAGAACACTCAAGGAATGTTGGTTTTCCTGGTTTGGGTTTCGAGCGTAAAATCTCTGTGTATTGTGTGTTTTCTTTGTCATTTACTTTCTTCATTAAATCTTTCTTCCTCTCTTCTTCTAGGTTTAACATGGAAGTGTGTCTCATTTCCTAACATTATAAACCCACTTCACACTAATAACTTATTTTCCCACTAGAAGGTTTACTAGCTCCCATGTCTCATTTTTCTCACTTGCATTTCTTCATCCATCGAATCACACCATTTTATTTCTCTTACTACATCCTCAAAGTAAATAGGATAAAATTCATAAAATAAAACAAAATTCACCAATTCATTATCATCATCTTCCTACCTAGATGTCTCTCATATCTCCTTCAAGCTTATTATTTTTGTTCAACTATTGTTTCCATGATACCTTGAAGATGATAGATTGGTTCTTCCTTTTGTGCTAGGAGTTCATGTTTCAGTATCTGCTTGGGGGACAACTTGGGAACTTGTTGATGGAGGTATCATTGTGGTAATACCTTGTGTGTCATTTGATAATTCCATAGGACGTATTTTTGCCCCAACATCTTGTGTTATTCCTTGTTGATCATTCCATGCTTCATCTTCAAGAAAGATCACATCTTCATTGATTATTAACACCTTTGTTTTAGGATTGGGGTAAAATCATGAATATGGGTAACACTTTTGTGAGAATCAGGTTTCCAAAATTCCTAACGCCATTTTTTCAGTCAAACTCTTTTTTCTTTCGGCCGAAAGATAATATTTTTTGACCGAAAAATGTTTCGACCGAAAGTTTACACGTCAAATTGAACGATGCCTTGACGGAACCCTCCACAGTCGTGTACAATACTTTTGGAATGAATTTTTTTCCTACGGTACGCATATTTCAGACGAAAGGTTTATTTTTAACGGATTCCATTAAAAAAAAAGTTTCGGCCGAAATAATATTTCTACCGAAAACCTGCAAATGGGACAGTTTGCAGGAAACTACAAATTCTCTCCATCTTACTTGAACTTTGGAGGTAGCATACTCCTACAAATACTCAAAATTTAGTTTCGGAATTGATACCAACATTTTTAAAATTGAATCTACTTTCATTGGATATAATTTGTTTTCATTTTCATTGTTTTTATCTAATTTTATTTAATTTTATAAAAAAATCATTGCATAATATTTTCATGTGATATTATGATTCAATGAAATAAAAAATCCATATCTCTAAAAATACACAGTGGAAAATTATGGAAAATTTACATTCAAAATCAGTAAATGTTTCTCTTCAAAAGGGTATTTTTAGATTTACTTTTAAGTAAAAATTAAGATAGATACATGGTGGGGGAAAACATGTGTTTAAAATATGAAACTTTTTCTTATTGGTCAACTTCAAAAAATTCTAGAAATTATAATATTTATCCATTAGATTCAAAACTATAGTCATAAAAAAATAGAGTCTTTGTATATTGTTGTAGTATATTTCGTCTGTCAAAAACAAAAGTTCAATAATGGATACATTGTGGGGGGGGGGGACATAATTCGTTGTCTTTCCCTTCATTTTTAAGGAACACATTGTCAAACAATTGTCAAATTGACATATCAAATCTCAATAAAAAAAAAATTGAAAAATAGTCAGTAGAAAGTTAACAAAATTCTTCACAAGTTTTGTTTTTCCTGTAAAGTGAAATTCTAAATAAAAAAAATACTTTTGTTTACCAGAAGTTGAAGAACCTATGGAAATATAATTTTTTTTCTCATAAAACAAGCAAAAGTGTTACCCATCTTCATGATTTTAGACATTGTATAGTTTGTATGCCTTTGACTGCTCACTATATCCAATAAAAATACAATTTCCTCCTTTATCATCCAATTTTTGTCTCCTTTCTTTGGGTATATGTGCAAATGTCAAACAATCAAAAACTCTCAAGTGTTCAACATTGGGTCTTTTCTTTCTCCATGCCTCTTATGGAATCATATTACGAACACTTTTTGTGGGACATTTATTCAACAAATAAGTTGCAATTGCTACTGCTTCACCCTAGAATTCATTTGACAATCATTTAGCCATTAACACACCCCTAACCATTTCCTGAATGGTTCTATTTTTCCTTACTACCAAACCATTTTGTTGTGGTGTATACCTTGCTATAAATTACTTCTTGATTCTGTGTTCTTTGCAAAATTTTAGAAACACATTTGATATGCATTCTTCTCCTCTATCATTTCTTAGGACCTTTATGTACTGTCCACTTTGGTTTTCAACTAGGGCCTTGAATTGTTTGAAGATATCAAAGGCCTCTGATTTATACTTTAAAAAATAGACCCATGTTTTTCTGTTGAAATAATCTATAAATGTTTAAAAATATTGGCTTTTGCCAAGAATGGGGGTTTACATAAGACCACATAGATCTGAGTGAATCAACTCAACTAGAGTTCTTTCTCTCCACAATTTACTAGAGGGGAAATAATTTTTATGATGTTTTCCCAAAATGCAACCCTCACATATTTTAGTAGGTTTTTCAATCAAAGATAGTACTCTTACCATCTGCTTCTTATACAACAAGTTTATCCCATTGAAGCTCAAGTGACTATATCTTATATGCCGCAACGTATATTTGTCTATTGTATCAACTTTGAATGCAACTGAAAATTCATTCTTCATGGTTAAAAGAAACATTCTTGTGTTTGTCATCTTAACTGTTGTAATTTGACTATCATTGTCATTTCTACAAAAAAAATGCATTCTCCATTTTAAAACATAACCTTATATCCATTTTTAACTAACTGGTCAACTCTAATGATGTTATTTTTTATATTAGGGACATAGTATACATCTTGGATTTTCTCAATGTCACCTTGCTTGGTGCAAATGGAGATGTATCATTTACCCATGACTGACACTATGTTGTTATTTTCCATTCTCACCTCAAATTTCACTGATTCATCAATGCTAGAAAACATTTATTTGTTTCCACTCATGTGGTTGCTTCAACCACTATCTAAGTAACAAACATCCTTATTACTTTATTTTGCTACATTGCAAATGATAAATATATTTTCTTTTTTTTCACCTTCAACTTATTCCCTCTTAATGAAATTTGGATTTTGTTGATACATATCATATTTTTTTTTCTACATTCAGATGCATAATCTCCAATATTTTTATAGTAATGACAATGGACATTAGATTTGTCATACCTATGTGAAAATATTCCACATGAATTGTTGTTGCTCCTTCCTCTTCCATGTGTTTCTGGAGAATTGTTTCCTCCTCTTTCATGGTTGTTTCTGAAACTTCCACTTCCACCGCCTCTAGCAACACTTCTATTGTTGGATGATCTTCCTCTTCCTGTAATTGAAACTCGAGATCTAAAATCTTGCTCATAAAACACGATAGTTGATCTATCCAGCGCGTGTTCATGGATTTGCAAGGAACCCATAAGCTCATCAAGACACATTTGAGTTAAATTATTTGACTCTTCTATTGCTACAACAATAGCATCAAATATGGGAGGAAGACTTCTCAAGGATTTTTCTATGATTATTTGATCCTCAAGAGTGTCTCCATTAGTTATAATTTTATTAAACAAGATCATATTTTGAGTAAAGAAATCATTCAGTGACTCACACTCCTCCACTTGCAATTTTTTCATATCTCTTCTTAATAATTGTAACTTCACAAGATTTACCTTGATGCTTCCTTGGTATGCATTTTCCAAAGTCACCCATGCTTGCTTGAATTTTGTAGACGTTGTTATCTTTGGAAAAATGGAGACTCCCATACTTGTTTCTATAAAGTAAAGAGATTTGGCATCCTTCTTCCTATTCTCCTTCACTGTGTTGCTCTCAGCTTGAGTGAGTGCATTGAATGCTACCCAGTCTGCATGATTAGGGAAGCCATTTTCAACAATCTCCCACAATCCTTGAGAGAAGAAAATGGTCTTCATCTTGATGCATCAGACATCATAATTTTTTCTATCAAACTGTGTACTTCCTGCCACCTTTTGTTACTGTTATCCATCTAAAAAAAAACAAAATATAAACACCAAAAACCTCCTAAAACCTTCTTTGATATCAATATGTTCGAGAAGAAATGTAGTATTTTAGATTGTTGTATATGCAGGAAAAGAAACAGATTTATATTGAAAACAATGTTCAATTACATTCAGTTCTATTGCACATTCACTTCTTCTTCTTCTCTACTAAAATACATTTTACTCTCTTGTGTTGTTTAAAATGAACAAACTTCCACTACTTATAAAAAAAATATTTGCAAAATATCTTACCCACTACAAACACATACATTAAATTTCTAATGACTAGCAAAGATATATTAAAGAAGTTCAAAAGATATATTAAAGAAGTTCAAGCTTATCTTCAACAGATAAAAGACGTAGTAATGGATAGAGTGACAAAGACATACTTAAGGAGTAAATGAAAGAGTGTTCATTACAAATTTAAATTTCATATTTGGATCCCTGAAGCGTGCATTAGGCGTGATCGAATCATCACTTGGACGCCCCATTGTCGTAATGTAATGTGCATGGACGTCCCATTG